>FQSS02000809.1:87539-113138 GCA_900128795.2 Malbranchea cinnamomea | reverse complement strand
GGGAGTGTCTCGCTAGATCTAGTGAAAGACCTCGAAAGAGACCAAGTAGCAAAGATAGTACGAAATTTCTCATGCTAACGCCTTGGACGGCAGTCCAAAGATGCCAGTCGGCACAAATTCGTATTTATTGCACCGGTAGTACTACTGTATCACCTTGGCGATTCCGCGGCATCAGATGAAGAAACGAACAGCACGTCGGCACCACAGCGTTCAAGTTTCGTGACTGTCAGATCTCCCTCCCTCTGCGGCTGTCTGCGATTTTCATGCAATCAGGCAGCAGACGATGAAACAATGGAGAGCTGGGAAGACCTCCTTCGCCTGCCCGTACCTCGCGACCTGCTGCTCGACCAGCACTTCCAGAAGTGGACGATGCGCCCACGGTGAATCTCACCCTCCAGGCCCTCGTTCCATAGTACTACCAAGTACTGCAAACACTGTGCATCGTTGGAGAGAGAAAGAAAAAAAAAAGAGCTTGCTATTTGTGACTCCTCACAGGCTAACAATGACCCATCGCGTAGACAGGACTTTGATCGAGTGATCGATCGGCGTAGACGACATGAGTACTGGATGATCGATATAACCCGAAGAGACCTGGATGCGTAAGTTGACGATGAAACTTCAGTTTCCGCGGCTGGAGGGAATATCGCTGATGCCGCTCGTCAGCGTTGAAGAACGATTAAGCACCTCCGGCGATGATCCTGCCCTGCAGAGCAAGGCCAAAAAATATCGTGGGCGGTATGAGATCCTGTCTCCTCTATCTTCCCAAGTTGGGGCGGGCATCTCACACATTGTCCCAGATTGAGATATCTCGAGGCTGGCTGGGAAAGCATCGCAAAGACTCTCTACCAGGAATCACTTCGGCTGTTCCGTCTCCCGCGTGAGATCCGCGACTTGATCTATTTCTATGTCTACCGACATGCCTGTCCCATTACGGTGAAATGCATGATCACCGACGTGGAGAGGAAGCTCATGCCGTTGCGGCAAAACGCGGAAACGCGAGACTACGAGTTTGTGGAGTACTCGCCGGTGCAGCTGCCTGTCGACCGTCCAGGCTATCTGAACCGCCGCCTTGTGCATCCGCAGATCGCCCGCGAGGCCGCTGAAGTCTTCTACAAGACGAATGTGTTCTTTTTCGCAGCGAGCGCGATATCTCTCCAAAAGTACCTGAAAGCAATGGCAATCGCGCTGCCGGTCTTTCTGCTCAAAGACCACTACAACTCGGGCGTCTTACCTATCGAAGCGGTGCGAGACGTCGTGGTGGTCACGCAGAGGTGGGGATTTGATATCCAGTACAAGTCCGTTTCCGAGTACAGGCGGTTTGCCGACGATGTCTTGAGTTTTGTCTCGGGCTCGTTCGAACGGTGCCGGCCAGCCGTCGCGCCGTTGCTGGCAGCAACTCGGCTACAACGCTGCACCATACTCTTCTCTCGGCCCATGCACGGGAGATTCGCCTTCAACCGGTGTTATCATCTCATAACATATCACCAGATTTCGTCCATCATCTTGGAGTTGAGGGAGCGAGGCGTGGACGTAAGAACATGGTGGGTAGACTGGTGCAGATGCAAACACGCATCAGGTCTGACCCGGCTGCACCCTCCACGCGTGGAGGGCCAGCTCCGGCCGACGCACGACGATGAATGGTCCTTTGAGGTGCCCTTTTTTGTCAACCAGTCTGCAGTCACGGAGAGATACTATGGCGAGAAAGACCGAGAGGAAATGGCGGAGATCTGCCGAGAGTCTCTGTGGAGCAATTATCAAAAAGACAAGGCCCAACGTGGGCCAAACCATGAGGCGGAGATGCGACAGCAGATGGAAGCCGTGAAGCAACAGTATGGCCACACCACCATTCCACTGTCCAAGGTGACGTAACGCAGTCTTGTGTGAGCCTCCAGGATACTACTTCTTCCGTGTACAATTCCCGTGTTTTGTCGAGCGTAACAACGGTGCCTGCGTTTTTGCAACCATGATGCCAGCCGGGTTCGACTTTCATAGCTTCAATCGAAACAGATAGAACAGAGAGTCAAGCTGATGTACGCCAGGTCGTCATCGTGAACTTGCTCCAATGATAATAACTGATTGATTCCCGTTGGCCAGATCCCTACATCCCCAAGAGCATGTAGTAGGGCCAGGACACCATCATCGTTGCTGGGAGTCGATTTCGTCAGGATCGTCCGGGTCATGGATGAGCGACTCGGACAGCAAAGAAGACCATGAGACGCATGCAGATCTTGTTTATCATTAGTAGTCAATTCCATCAGGAGAGAATTCATCTTCGTTTCATCCACCGTATGTTTCCATACAGTTAGTATCACTAGCGGACAGTAGAAAGAAACAGCAGTCGACGAGGTAGGTGGTAGGTGAACCGAAGCAGCAGTGGTTGGCGGATCAAAAGATCATCCGTAAGTTCTCTTATCGACTTGAGCTTGATAACAAGGTGTCCCACCACCACCTCGACGTCTCTCTCCCTCTCTCTCTCTCTATACCTTTCCTCAAATTCTCTTTCACTTCGCTAACACCTTGATCCGTCTTTTCATTCAAAGCAATTGAAAACCGACATCTTGCGTTCATCTTTGGCCAAAAACCTGTTCTTGTCCGCCGCGAGTGGCCCCCCGTCCCCAGCATAGCTCGACCGTTGCGCGTCAAGCGTCCTACGGCAGGCTTCCTGCCACCAGATCAAGTTCTCTATCCAGAGCGAACCAGCACCGTCACCGTGGATTCCCGTCTGATGCCCGGGGCCGGGAGAAAAAACTACACCGGATTCATCACAAAGACCATCGTCTACTCCGCCACCCTCATCGTCTTTCTAGTTGGTGCGTCCGTCAACAGCATACCCCTCACTTCTCTGAGACTACCCTGGCCCAGAGCTGCCCGCGATCCCCATATCTGGACGTGGAGACCTGGTCCTAACCATCTGACAGCCTTTGGCTTGACGATCGCGTCGGTATCCCTCCCAAAATGGGTCACTCATCACAGTGAAACCGTACGTCAACCGCAGCCATCTCCATTCTCCCACCCAACGCCATGGACTGACTCTGTTTTGCACGTCTGGCAGCCCAAGGGCGATCGATATGACTACTCCTACGGTCTCTACCGCCGCTGCTCCTCCGTGACCCACACTTGCGTGCCATTCCCACAATATGAAGACTGCAGGGGTGCCGAAAATGGGTACTTCTGCTCCATGTGGCGCTCCATCGGCTTCCTCATGTCCTTTGCCATCGTGCTGGAGGGCATGACGCTGATCACATACCTCATCATACTCACCTGCGGCAAGCAGAAGCGCGAGACGGGATGGAAGATACTGACATTGTTCTTGGGGATGATTGCGCTGGTGCAGTGCGCTGCCATGGGCCTGGTGGTGAGTCCTTTTTTCCCCCTCGAGCAAACGCATTCGTCAGAGTGTTTGCACACTTTTCATGCTGACGATGCCAGTCCTATCTCTACGAACACGACGAGCACTTCTATCCCGGCTGGAAGCTGGACGACTCCTGGATTATGTGCACCGTTAGCTGGTGCTTGGCCCTCATTACGGCAGTGATCGTCTGGTGGTCTGCTCATTTCCTGCCATCCGAAGGCGGATACGAGTTGATTGCAGACCGCTCCTAATATGCAACGTATTCTCATTTGCACATAAATCTCCATTTTTTAGGGATCCAGGCCTCTGGGGTGGTCGAAATCCGACATTCACGGCAAATGTTCTGATTTTTTGGCGACGTTGATCGTTGTTTCGGCGGCTGGCTTCAGGCCCGAGAACTTAATGCTAATGCGCACGAAATCTGTTTTTGTCAAGTTATGCTTTCAAAACTCTGTTTGCTTTTTTTTCTTCTGCAGGTCTGTTTGAATTCGCTGTACTTCTCTGGATGGAAATGCTTCCATATGACATGCGGCATGGAGGATCATTGCTCACTATCAATAGGGTCGGTTGCTCATTGCTGTACGTACTGTGACCGAAATTAAATATTTGTGGCAGGTTACCTTCATTCATGTCCTCTCCACACGAAATCCCGTCCTGTGCAACCTCGACAGCACTCACTATACGCTATGGAGTTCAGTGATGGAAATCCTCAGAGATGGTGAAGCTTCATTCCTGGAGCCCAGAAGCGGAAAGCCTGTGACTTGTGGCCCGTCTTGTGAATGCCGACACTCATGTTGTTAAGGTTCGTAATCCTTCGTTTCTGCTTTTCCCCTTTACCATCCGCTTGCCTCTTTTTCTTCAATACATAACGTCATAGTGAGGACCTTAGATACATTCTCTCACGGCTCGTCATGCAGCTGGACTCTCAGATATATGTATAGATACGTACATATATGTATATATATATATATGTACGGGCGAGTGATTTTGTTCTAGCATCACTCTAATCTCTTATCATTTCGATATCCCCTTCCATGTCCCATATGTCCTTGCGACATAACAGGTCCTCTGAAATCGTGTTTCAGAACACTAGTCGAGTCCTTGGCATGGGAAGACAGCAGGGTACACTGCCCTGCCATGCCCCTTCGGATAAACTGTCGAGTTTTGCATGGCTTTCTATGTTGCAGGCTGCCTCTACCGAGATCGAACCCCAGAGGAAGATTTGGGAATCCGCTTGGAGTGGCGCTTTCCTGTGGCTTGTTCCTTACAATGAGGACTATCATCCACTTCCTGCACGAAAGTTTCTCGTCTTTTCTTACAAGTGGACCGGTAATCTCCAGGCTCTCGACAAGCAATAGAGACTTGTCAGTGATGATTGTGAGCGTCAACTTGGCGGCGAATCTCTCGTTGAACCTCCCACGGATTAAGCCACGAGAACTCGTGGTCTTCGTGTCGATGACCATGATCGCAAAGATGCCCTAATCAAATAATCGCCAAACGAGACGCCATCGTTTCTGGCCCTGAAGTGTGCTCTTCGAGTCCTTGAACATGTTCTGTGGTGACTATTCAGACTGAGCAATGAGTTGACGCCCTCTTCTCAGAGATATCCTATTTCTCATATGCAGTATCTATTCGCAAGGTCGCGAACAAAACAGTGTGACATTTACTGGACTCAGAACAAACATGCATTACCGTCGAAATGGCGCCAAAATCAAAGATCGAACTTTTCTCCTTTTCCAACGTTGTCGAGGCGATTTTGCGTCAATGTCGGATGCACAGCGAGGAATACTCAAATAGACTACATCACGTTGTCACGAAAAAGTGTTCAATGGTCCTTATTAGCTCTGATGTCCATACGCATGACGGCATCAAGACCTTAGGTCTCCTGAAAATAGATCTGATAATAGCTCCGGATCCGATTCTCTCCATGTTCAAACTGGAGCCAAAAATGGGCTTCCCCGGCAGCTTTTACAGGGGTTTTCAGGCTCAGTCCGCTCTATTTCCTTAGCCTAATCGACGGGCTCGGCTCTTTTCCCTGCCACATTCTGCCCTGGAGAGGTTTTGCTGCTCTGACTGCAGTTTGAACTGTTGTAGTTGCTGACACCCGACTATGCTCTGGGCTGCCGAAGCGTCTGACTGACATTATAAGTACAGAACTAGAATCGCAGTGTGGTGTTGCAACACCTCGGGATGTCCTACTCACGGCAAGCATGCTCCTAGTGAGGGGAGCTGAGAGATGGTTCCTTGGGAACCCAGGGATCCAGGACCCGGTTGACGAGCTATCCGAGGACAAACCTTCGCAGGTTCAAGAAGCGCCTTATGGATGAGTTCCCAGGCCTGGATGAAGACCAGTAAGCTCAAGAGCTTATCATGCGGGCATGGGCTCGAGGCCGCCATGTTCCAGTTCGCCGTGGAAGAGTCTAATGTCATTGTTAAGTACACAGGTGCAACAGCTGATATTCTGAGGCATTCAAGTGACATCTTCACAGCCCTTGCGCCATGCGCTGCTTCATCACCTATGGCCAACTGTTCAGGGGCATGACCGATTGGAATGGTAACTCTTAAGCATTGAATACCTCGTCATGATAAGATCAAACACTGTGCATTTAGCTGCAGTCAAATGCTAATTGACTAAACCAAGGGGTGCATTAAAAAGATTCGATCACAAGATGAACATGAAAACTATTGGACGTCTGAGAGAGATCCACAAGACTCTTATGACATCGGTTGAGCATCAATATACATTGTTGTGATGTATCTGATGTAATTTAAAATTTCTGATAACGTTTGACCATCATCAAGCAGTATCTGATGCATCAGAGCATCATTCTTTGTTGACACTTCAAAAAGAGTAATGAGAAGTGGACCAAGCATGAATGTGAACGTTGAAGATTCGTCAAATACGTTAAACGATTCAGCAACTCCCGCCGTCCAACCTGCGTCGAATAGCCTTCGCCCTCCTGTCGATACAACAGATACATAGTTTTCGAGATAGCGATGCCGGAGAGCACTTGCCACGGTGGTTAAATCGCGTCTGCAAGCAAACGTGTATCAGATTTGAAACTGCGGCCATCATCAACGACTGAGCTTCTGTTCTTTTCCAACAATGTCGGAAAGAGATGTAGCAGAGGCGTCGAGTACCCAACGAGAGTTGTTGAGAGAGACCAGTGCTTCTGTGTATCAGGGGTATGCGACAACAGGTCTTCCCGGGCACGAAGAAAGACTGGATGCAATATGTAGGTGAGGAAGTCTCTTTCCCTAGTAACTCACAGTTACGAAGTATCCCGAATCTTTGTTGAATGATGGTTGTAACAATGTCGCGGTATCTTCTAGTCAGCGGTTTGAAACTACCACACGCCCCTTCGTTGCAATCAACTCTCCATATGCCTGGAAAACGGTTGCCCGCCTCCCTTACTGATGATATGGAGGAGATCCTTGAGGAAGAGGAGGGTATTCTTGACAGACATTCGACATGAAGCGCCGACGCCGCATCAGCTGACCTTGCACATGTTCTTAGAAATTCACCCTTTTTTGTCATTATCTGAGACCACCACCTCTTTTTCACACATTGTCAATCCAGATAGAATAATTTTTGTGCTGTGTTCAATCTGATTTTCTTAGGTTAGTAGTAGCTGAGTCCCCTGAAGGAGGATTTGTCGGGTTCATCCATTCCTCCTCGGGAGTAGAGCAGCAGTTTGACATCATATACTTGACTTGTTTCAGGGAAACCTTGATGGCTGCTGTGACCTGCTTTCCAAGCTCTTCTTGTTCCAATTCTCTGGGATCTTGGGACTCCACTTTGGACGTGTATATCAATGACTGGCGCCAGGGAACTCAGTCTTGAGGGCGCTCATTTCCAAACCGCCCATTCGGGTGGCGGCTGCGGACACTAGACGTGCGGAGTGGGGCGCTGTTTGAGGTTCCTGCTGATTCTGTACGAGCAGTCCTCCCTGAAGCCACTGCTGGCCACGTTGGAGCGGTTGATCTTGAGGATTGAGATACTGCCTCCTCCAGGCCAACTATCTTTTCTCTCTCCTCTGTGCGCTGCATGTGGCTTGTAGTTGTTCGCTCATCACCTGATGTCGGCATTTGATTTTTGTAACCGGCATGGGACTCGTGGACTGAACCGCATCGGGCGGCATAGGAATGGGGGCCATCTCCGGCCCTGGGCCCATCAAGGCCTCGCACGCGGTCTCAACTGGGACGTGTAGCACGGAAAAAGTCCAGAAAGGGCCCCTATCGGCGGAGGGGGAGCAATGGAAGAGTCAGGATAATTGCATCAGTTCGATGATTGGGACGTCCATACCATGGGATCTGGGCGCGATAGCTGATGGTATCAAGTTGCTATGTGGATTGCTGGGGGGTGTTTGGGGAGGGGGGGTGTGGGTTTGGTCAATACCAAAGTAGCTGGAGTCCGACATTGCGTTGAATCGCTTGACCGTGGACTCGTACATTGGCATGTGACAAGAGATAGCAGGTCAGCTAAGTTAGTGAGTACTCCGGCATATCTTGTCAGTGTCGTTGAGTCGAGGTAGTTGTTGCATCGAACGATTCCCGCCTGGATCGGCCTCCGCAGGATCGTAAGGAGCCACACTCGGCAGGTGAATCGAAGGAGTTGAGGTTTGCGTCACGGGTTTTTCATTCTCTTGTCAAGCTCTTGGTGCTTCATTTGCGGGATCGTCGAAGAACAAGGAAAAACGGGTGAATTGGATCGAATATAAAAGGATTTTGATAAGTAGTAGTGGGCCGAATAGGAAATCAGAGCGGAGCTGTATTTTAAAAAACCTACATCAAGAAACAAATTGGGATATAGATTTGGAGAATGACCGAGAAAAAAAAAGATCATTCATTCAGGCGCCGTATTTCCACCCATGAGCGACGTGGGTATCTCGAATGAAGTCGAAAACAGCTTCGAATGCCTTGACGCGGGTGTTTTCGTCGATTGCAGCGGACGGTACTAGTAGCTTAATATCAACACGAATACAGTCCAGTTCGCAACCGCGGAATATGCTCTTCGGCATTCCCGAAGTCGACATCTCCTGGACGAGCAGACCAAGCTGGTGGACAGGCTGAAACGAGAAGCGGATTCATGAGTGCGCTTTCCATGCTAGCTCGACGTGAGTCTGCAACGTAAGAGTCAACTGCAAGAAGAACAGCGGATCCGTAACTGGGGTAACCGGGAGGCTTGGGCTTCTCCCATAGTGGCAAGCGGAGGTCGACCTGCTCCCCCTGGCATGTCAGTTTGTGACTGAAAGAGAGCTCTGATACCGACTTCAATCTCTGCATTAACATGCGTAGCGAGGACAAGCAAAAGGTAGTATACATACATATATATAGTAGTACGTGCTGGAAAGTATCAACTTGAAAGAAGATGTAGTCAACTGACAGGATTATAGAACGTCACGGACGCCTTGACCTCCGCTTCGGAGCCCGCGAGATGCTGTGCGATTCCCAATGCCAGATTCGCGCCAGCCGAGAATCCACTCACGGTAAGAAGCTTTGGATCAGCACCCCAGAGCCCCTCTGCATTGACGAGGACAAAAGATGCAATGTCTTGGACGTCATAATGCGCGGTTGGGAACGTATGTCGCGGCGCAAGCAGGTATGCCACGGACAGCACCACGGCTCCCGTCTCCCGAGCAAGCCGTTCGCTAAAAGGGCCATCCACAAAACCGCCGCCGTTGACCGTCGATGTGAATGGGGCACGGCTTCTTCTTGGGCGAGATGCGTTTGCCATGCTCTTGTTTGGGCTTGAAGACAAGCGCGCGAACAGACGTCCCGGGGCTACGCCTCAGGGGGATATATGTCACGCTGTAGGCGTTGGAGAAAAGGTAAGGAATCCATGTCCAGGGCCTAAGTGAGTGCGTTCAGCTGTTGGAGGACGAACAGGCGCCACCTGTAGCCGAAGGAGAGGCCAGGGCAGAAGAGCGCGTCGAAGAGGGCCTGAAAGGCGTCGCGGATGATAGACATCGAGATCTCCGTTCCAGCAAAGTCCAGTTAGGAGTTCGACCAGTGAAACCGATACTAGAGATAGTTAGACGGGATAGACAGTCAACACTTGTACCCACATACTACTCATACATTTTGCACAGTATGTAGCACTGTGCAGAGATGAGAGCAGAGAAACAGCCAGAGAGAGTTGTGACCAATGATGAGGCCTGACTTCCTTTTTCTCTAACTCGTTAACTTACTCGTAGGAGTCGGTTCTTCATGCCAGAGTTCTCACTCTGCAGCATGTAAGTTGTGTATACGGTGTAGATCGTACGATTTCGCCTATCTTGGTCATGTCACACGTCCACATGTAGCAAGTCTTCACACATACATGGACAACCCAAGGGAGCCTAGCCAAGTAAGTAGCAGCAGATGGCCGGCTGACTCAAATCATGTCGTTATCTTGTCACCGTCTCTCGTTTAATCTGACATCTCCTGCCAGCAACAGGTCTTGTGGATGGAAAGTATATAGTATAGGGCTGCATTTCTCTAACAAGAATATGACCCGTAGCCAGGAGGGTATTGTCGAGTGGGAAAGATCTATAAGACCAAGACTCGGATACGTGCTGACACAATGGGGCAAAGTGAGCGACACCCTGGCGTAATCGAAACGGCCGCCAGAAAGAAAGGTATATAAAAGAAATCCCATATACGGAGTCATCGAGGCCAGCTTGAGAAAAGAAGGACTCCCCGTTATCGCTCAAGCTTTCCCATTACCCTGGCGACACCCCCGACATACCTCGGCCGAGTCGAGCTCGAAAAGATTCCGGACATTCCTGCCAGTCCTTGAATCTGACTCTACGAGATCCTTATCGAACGATCGGACCTGTCTTCGTAGCTCGAGGAACCACGGCTCGTCAAACGAGAGACCGCCGCAGTACCACACGAAGTAGTGCACCATGAGCTGCCTCATGATGCAAAAGTCGTCCGTTTCGGCGTAAATGTACTTGACGGTCTCCGGCGGCGGGTATTTTATTATGACGCTGGCCATGCTCCCCAGACGCTGTCCGATACCGACTGTCATCGAAACAACGTCGTCCCTTAAGTTCGGCATCTCAAACGATTCCGCGAATACGAACACCTCGGCCAGGATCTGGAAGCGCCGCTCGAATCTGGTGTAGGGGTTCGGCAAGGGGAGATGGAGGTCGCCGGTGGAGAGCCAGAGTATGACCAGCTCCACAATCATAGGGTTGTGCCTTCGCAGGTAGAGCACAGGCTCGCGAAAGTCGTCGTACGGACGAAAAATGGAATCCCTGAAGATGGCCGATTCCCGGGCAAGGTCTTTCCTACTCGCGCGAAATGATGTCCCAGCTCCTCCAACGATGATCTCAACGAAGGGACTTTCAAACCTGGAAAAATGTTGGTTAGCATGGACTATCGGCGTTGAAATTACTCGCCGGCTGCCAGAGAGACCGGAAGGTCATGGGAAAAAAGCTTACCGAGTCTCCTTGTCCTCTTCCACCTGACCGAGGCTTGTCCCTTCCCCTTGAGGCATATTGGTTGACCTTGTCAGGTATAATTTAGAACCTCTTCCTAGATTTAGAAGGAAATCAAAGGGCGATATCTCTTTATGCAGGAGTCCGTCAACTTGGAGGGAGTGGAAAGTGTAGATGAAGCAAACGGAAGGACTTCCCAGAGCTCACAGGGCCCTCCACATATATATTTCCAACGTGAATAGCATGACCCAGGGAAGTTGACCAGAAGGAGCTTCTGGTTGACCTTGGTCCAGTCGGAGGTTTGGTGATCCCTCGTGCTCCAAACCCGTGCGCAACTAGACACAACTTGGTTCAGCGTCCAGGCAGACGTTTGAACCAATATCGCATGTCGTCATCTGGCGGGTAGATTGGAACGTTGAAAATATCATGGACGGCGTTGACAACAGCGCCGCGCTTTGAGATCTTAGATGCTAGTGCTTCCGATGAACACGGCGCATCATAATGATGTAGTTTGCCAAGGGAGAAGAGGAAGCACAATGGTGGAAGGTCGAGCTCATTATCATCATCATCATGACGTAGGCTAATTTTCGCTCCCGAGAATTAGACAGATTCCCAGGATTCCAGCGCATTTATACCACAGAACATCGATTTGGTTTTTTTTTTTTTTTTTTAAAAAAAATAATGCAACGAAGGGTCAGATGATAATGCGGAACAGTATTCCAATCTGGTGTCAGCAACCTTTTAAGTTCATGATAAGAGGGCCGGCAGAAGCTTTGCCGATTTGGACACTCCAGGCAAGCGCCTTTCTGGTGTCGTCACAGAGACTGGAACACAGGGTCGATAAGCTAGACGCTAGACAGAAGCTGTGAGTCTGTCGACCGCAAGCAAGACCTTGGGAATGTGGACTTGAGTGGTCGTCTGGCATCCGAGTGGAAATAGATAGGAGAGAGAAGGAATTTGCAGTGAGAAATCCATCTTGATTGATGTAATGATTTAATATGACAAAATATTAACTAGGTATACTATATAAGTTTGTTAGTGTTATGATATGTGCAGGAAACGATTCAAACCAGAGAAGGAAGGAAAGGAGAACGTACCTGCGTAGAGGAACGAACCTGTCGACGAGTGCTTGCGTTCACAGCAATCTATACGACAGACAACTCATATATCTCGCTTCTATGACTAAGAATCGCTCGGACGCACAATCTCATACAGAGAATATCTACGTTTATGTAAGAATGTCCGGATGTTTCGTGGATAGTAATAAACGAGATGCGGTGGCCCAGATACCAGGTTATCCGGAGAACATGCGTGGTTCTGTACTGCCTAGGGCATCATTCTACAAGTCCAGTGCATCCATCCATCTCTCGGTGAAAACCCGAGGTGTAACATGGTCATAACGTTAATTGGCCAAAGCAGCTGTGGGATTCACGGTGCAATCCGGTGCTCTGTGCGGCGGATCAACTGTCTCAGGGGGTCGTGCTCCTCGCTTTCTTTCCGCTCGCACCAGGACAGGGACTACACCACCAATTGGCGGGTGGAAATGCCGATGTCCAACTGCCTCTAGGATGGACTCGATCGCGCCTCCATGAGCAGTCAAGGAGATAAATGTGCTGGAATCGTGGGTAAATATATCATCTAGAAGAGTTCTCAAGCGGGAAGTACGGGCAGAGTTGGACTCCCTGAGCTCTGGATCCCACAGTGGATCCGTTTCGGCGAATCCATGCTCGATACGGTACGTCGGGTAGGCAGTGCGGATGTACGTGCGCGAACTGCGACGGTCACAGGTATGGATCCCTATCGTTTCACGGAGAAGCTTGGGGCACTGTTAATAGGCTTTATTGATCGGCGAGTAAGGACCGAGTAAACAGATACACACCTCCTTTACAGTCGGGATAAAGGGTTTAGAACTGGGTAACGGCAAACGGGCAAAGGTGATTTTGGCTGTTTCAAGGCAGCGTTTGAGGGGACTAGTGTAGTACGTTTCCGGCAAGGGAATTCTATTCTCCATCTGTGCAAGCCATGTGTCTCGGACATTTTCAGCCTGTTGGACTCCTAGTTCGGTAAGCTCTGGGTCTGACCAGGTTATATTGCCATCTCCCTCGAGTTTCGCCCAGTGACACTGTTTTCAGTGATTCATCAGCAGGGATCCTTTCATCTTTCTCTCTAAAGGAAAAAAAAAATAAAAAAATAAAATTACCGACCTCCCATGCGGCGGTCCCATAGAGCGCCTCGGCTACGTTATGGTACCCCTGCCCATGCCTTCCCAGATAGAGCAGTTTGAATTCTGTATCGGGTGCTGCGTTTCGATTTAGGTGTCTTATTTTGTATTCAAACCTCTCCCACTGAGATTTCTCTCGATCCGGGTCGAACTCCGCATCAGTATCGTAGGTTTGGTCAATCAGACCAAAGTCCGTCTTGTACTACTTGCACATCAGTACGGGTACACTTGCTGATGCCCCTGCACGACGGCATACAATGTCAATCGTATTAGGATCAGTTGCAGGGTCATCCTGCACAAAATAACCGGTCACCGTGGAGTAACGGATGTGGGTGAGCGCAAGCGATTCTCCCATTGCCAGAAGAACAGCGCCCACCAAAGTGAGAAGAAGAAGAAAGGGACTAGCAACGTGACCGTCAGTCGATCAAACATCAACTTGCAGGCATTTTCAGAGCCTGATATGAGGTAGACTATGCCTACGGAAAGTCGGAGTGGAGGGCGAGGAATCGAGCTGAACTCGCAGAACAGCCAAAAGAGTCATCACTGCAACTCTTTCATGACATTCTGACTCAACTTACATGACAAACACTGTCTGGCAATGATAACAGACTCGATTCAAAGTCCAAGACAGCAATCTAGGTTGACGCAGGTGCCTCCGAAGTAGGCCACCCCTATTGGGCATGAGACGAATTCACGGTATCTCGACCTGAAGCTGAAGGCTGGCAACGGCTGCTGTGTCGGCCCTCTCAAGTAACAGGCCCAGCTACTCCTTTGAAAGAGTAATTTGTAAAAGTCTCAGAATTTGCAGCTGAGTTTGAAGATTGGTACTAGTAGAACTTGAATGGTGGTGCCTCTGATTGACAGGTCAAGTTGCTCCAGGTTCGCGAGTCCTCTGTGGAAGTTCAAGTTGGATTCTGCGTCGTGAATTCGAAACTTTTGCCTTTACTGGGTGTGAAAAGCGAGCGACTTACTGTACCAGCTGTGAAGCTCAAAGACCGACCTCAGCTTCGGCTGATCCTCACGTTTCGTTGAAATGAAAAGATCATCATCATCGTTGAAAGACGTTCCGGATCGAGATCGCTTGGCCACGTGATCATCTCCGAGACGAGACCGCAACCTTCATCAAAATGTTCGAAGTTCAGAGGAATTTCAGCCTTCTCATCGAGTAAGATATAGAGCAGAAATGGCCCTCATTAGTTCTTCTCACAGCAATGCTCAATTTTCAGCCTAATCGAACTTCTAATCGTGAGATCGAGTGTGACCGGCCGAACCAGGATACTACGGCATGTTACTCCAGGACTGGAGTTCACTTGAGAGACAGGCCGCGATTGTCCCGGTCATCTCCTCTTCTGCGCTGATTACGGGTTCTTTTTCAGTCTGTACTGTGTCTCGAATATCTATACGCTGTCTGTTAACGAACATAGCCGCTATAGTTCACCATGGACGAAAATTGTGCCACATCCTGACCCAATTTTTGCCATTTAGCGCCCTGTGCACGGAGGGAACGAACGGCTTATTGGAAAGGAAAACTGAGGACAATTGCGTCGAGAGCAATCCGTTCGTCAAGACTCTCATCAGCTGCTGAACCTTGCACAACCGAAGCCGGGAATGGGCTCAGACCTAGCTAGACACGAGCTCTGGTTTTTCGGACTTCGATGTCTGAAACTTTTATCGTCAGCCCCATTTGGATCTGGGACGCTGGCGAAGAAGAAAGAAGCCTCTTCAATGTATGAGAATTCGGAAGTTCAGACTTTTGGGCAGAATGCTCCACTAGAAGCGTGTGATCTGGACAAAATGCGGACAACATGAGCATCACAACCGTCTGACACGGCCTTTGGCTGTAACCGGTTGCTAACCTCACGGGCTGGATGAATGAGGCCGGTCAATACTCTCCGAATGCATTGGGAGACATCTCTGGTGTCGGACCCGAACAAAATGTCAATTCAAATTTCAGCTTGGAATTAAGTTCAAACGTTCTAGGATGCGCCGAAAGTTTCAAACTCTCTACCCCCAAAGCGAAACGTGCCCCGATACCCGCCCCAAGGCCATCCTGGGCTACGTCATTGCTCGAGTCCGAAGATTAACCTCACTCAGACAATGCCGACCAACATCAATTCCCCCGCCTAACCATGAGGCCGGACCGGTGCTTTTCTCGTTGATGAGGATATGAAGCCAGCTACATGTCTGCTCACCCCACCTTATCTCTAGCACAGCTCCATGCTATCGAATCCACGGAGCGGGCCACTGCGTCACTTTCAATCGCATCATCATTGTTTGTCATTATGTCTTTCCTGGGGAGTGATCTTTTCCAGACCCCCATCAATCGGCTCATCTTTTACGCCACGTGGGGGAATATACTCGCAAATGTCGGAGAGTTGGTCGGTAGATCAGGTCTCCAAATGAACGAGGACGGCCCACTCTGTGATTTCCAGGCATTCTTCCTCCAATGGTTTGTTGGGGCGGACGCTTTCTGGATATTTTGCATGGCGCTGAATGTCTACCTGACCCTCTTCCGCCAATACAGTCCCGCTGATTTGAAAAAGCTCGAGTGGATATACTTTGTGGCGTGCTATGGAATACCGTTCGTCCCAGCGCTGGTGTTTCTATTCATCAAGAGCGAGAAAAGAGGCAGGGTTTATGGATCCGCGACGGTGAGGAGAAGAGTTTCAGATAGAGTCTCCCTGGCCGCGGCTTGCTAACTGTCTGAGACTGGTAGATGTGGTGCTGGATCCGGCCGGAATGGAATGGCTTTCGAATTGCCTTTTTCTATGGCCCAATATGGGCGTTGATATTGGCTACATTGTCGATCCATCTTTCTGCAGCCAAAAAGACCAATGCCAGTCGCAGGCGAATTAAGAAGGCTCTCGCAGAACAGATAACTATCACGGATGAACACCCTGTCCCGGATATACAGGAAAGCTTGACTTTGCCAGCAGATATTCAAGTTGGCGGCCAGGACAGTACTGGGTTGGGCCAAGAGGGGAACTTGGCAGCCAGGTCATCTCCTGAATCAGTATCACATCGAGCTTCGATGACCTCTGGCGGACACCCAGCCACTGTGCAAACAGAACCTGCTGGCAACGGTGAACAAGACGCGAGTCACGACATCAATAGGGCACAACCATCCGTGCCAGAAGTTTCACCGCAAGCCAGCCAGGAAATAGCCCAGCCATCTACAGGTCCCCGATCAAACGGCGACGACGACGACGAGAGTGAGCCACGCACTGCAAACTCCGGAGAAATTACGCCGGAGGCCGCTGCTCCTGGCCATGGCTTACATGTCAATCTTCCTCCCCAGCCATCATCCCCCAACCTTTCAACTCAACGCATCGGATCTAGATCATCCAACACGGTGCAACGCCGGAGCTCCCTCGAGAGGCATACAGCAGCATATTTGTATTCCAAGCGTGCAATTCTGTTTTTCGTGGCTTTGATTATCACCTGGGTGAGTGCCCGGTCATCTTACGGAAATCTGCCTCCGTCCCTCCGTTCCACGCATCGGCTGCTCTCTTGTTGACACAAGGACGAGGAGCGTCTAGGTTCCCAGCAGCGCAAACCGAATATACCTCACCACAAGATCTCAACGCCCCAATTTCGTCCTCCCACTCCTCTCAGGGCTGACAATTCCACTGCAAGGATTTTGGAACTTTGTCATTTATGTCGCGACATCGATGGACGCGATGCGGGCTCTTTGGGCCATGCTGTGCTCTGCCATGATAACAGCAGCAACCGGAAAAAGCTGTGAGGAGCGAGAAGGCAGGAGCGAAATGATGTTGCAGCGTGCAAGGAAGAGGAGAATGGCGATGAACCCGTTCCCTCTGGAGACCTGTGGGGATTTGGAGGGAGGCCGACGCACTAACGGGAGTGCTGTTGCTCCTGCCGGTTCCTCCAGACAAAGTCCCGAAAGTGGGGTTAGCGTGGGGAGTCTCTGGGGCGCAAAGTGGTGGGGCGGGTGGCTGGGAAGGCAGGGTGAGCAATCTATGTCAAGGAGCAGACATGGCAGCTGGGTTACCAGCTGGGTACGAAGACCGAGCAGATTTGATGCGGGCGCAGACAGAGGTTCGACTGGCCGGGGAGGTAGCGCCGCAGCGCCTACTGGCGTCTCTGTATCCGAAGGCTCGGGCGCCGGACCTCGCGCTACTCCATCCGCTTCTGCCTCCTCTACGGACCACGATCGCGCCGCCGCTGGCCCTCCCCGCCTCTAGTTCAGTTTCTGCTGCTATTCCTACCTCTTAACTCTCAACCCACGGCACCGACCTTCCCCAGCCGTCAAGATGACGCTCTCTGACGACATGGACCGCAACCTCGCCCAGGAACCAACCAAACTGAACGGACGAGGGTGTAAAAAAAAGAAGCAAAATGAGAAATGGATTCGAACCCCCTCATTGGACTCTCTGTCCACGCTCTACCAGTTGAGCTAAATCGCCCGAGGGGGTAGTTAGAGGAGGACCTGACATTGTATATATACCTTTATGCATAGATATCAGCAAGCGGCCGGCGACACTCTAACTACGGACCTTTTTTTCTTTCTCCTTTTACTCTCTAGAACCCCTCACATGCGAGCGATGGAAGATCTGGGACCCCTTGCGGTCGTTAGAGTTGAGATGCCCGCTGACCGTGGGAGCGAAGCTAGCACCAAAATAACGAGAGATTTGACAGTATAACGACACTCACGGCACATTGGATAGTTCCGCCTAGAAGCGAGCTGTCTCCGATTCAATTCTACAGCGATGCGTCACCCATGAACTGTCTGAGCAACGGCGTTTGGTTCGAACTGATTCGGCTGGTAGGCTTCACCATGAATATAATATTGCTTTGGTTGTGTCTGGAGGGAAAAAAAAAAAATAAAATCAGGGCCATCACATTCCGAACAACTGAGACTAGTAGTAGGTAGGTAGGTAGCTAGCTCATAATGAGCGTGCAGTGTGCATGCATTTCGGTATTCATGCGGCGTGTGTTAGGCCTCTCATGAGCCGACACCAACCACCTGAACCCTGGACTCCTGGGTGTCAGTCAGCTTGCTACTATGTGCATAGGAACAGAAAACGGATATATCTGTCGCTCACTTACCCCCTTGCATACAGACATAGTAGTATGTACTACTAATGTATTGAGCTCAATGGCAGCTTCCGCGGGAGTGGGGGACAGCGCCGCGACAATGTCCCGAGCAGCAATCCGAATTGCGCCAGCAAGCGCGAAACTTTTCTGTTGTCGCAAGGAAAAGACAAGGGTTAGCGGGACGTTTTGATACGTCTACCGTATTGCCCTTTGCTGCTGCAGCGCGTAATAGTAGTAATAGTAGTAGTAGAGTAGTACTGCAGGTGCATAGTGTGCAGTATGTGGGATGGATTGACGGCGCTTGCATCCATGCGCAGTGCTTTGTCTCTTCTCCTCTCTTTATGGCCCAGAGAAAAGAAAGGGAAAAAAAAATTCAGGGGCCGGGGAGAAGAAAGCGACGCACGACGCGGAAAGGAGGAGGAAGAAGAAGAAGAAGAAGAAGGAAAAGGAATGCAGCTCAGTAAAGGTAATATATCCTGATAGGGTCAGGACAGAGAGTACGTACTGAGACAGTCTTTTCTGCCGCCTTCAATCTCGACGTTATCGGCGACGACGACGTCGGCGGCCTCTTCCGAGGTAGCCCAGGCCGCGGCGGCGAGCAGCCAGATGGCGGCAAAGGCAGTAGAGATGAGTGAGAACTTCATGACGCGGTCGGGACGTGGGAATACTAGGATTCACCGGGTGCGTTTCTCTCTCAGTTTTGGGGGAGCTTCCGGGCTTGAAACGCGCGTGGGTGGATGATACTATACCAGCAGTAGCAGCAGTGGAGTACTAGTTAAGCACTACGTACTCTGATATGGGACGAGATGGACTTCAGTTGGAAAAGCCCTGCCCCCTTTTATAGTATGTTTCCTTCCCATCGAGAGCGAGGAGTCGTAAAGAAAAACGGTGCTCAGATATCGTCAGAGTCGTACAAGGGTCCGTGGCATGGGGTGCATGTATGAATGCGGACGCGCCTGGTGCCGCTGCAACAGTTGACCATACAAGTAGTAATAGTAAGGATCTTGTTATCAAGGTTGCGTCTGCATGCAGCTTCAACCGCACCAGGTGCGTGCTCGTGGCCGGGCAACGGGGGTGTTTGTTATGTACCTGATGATCAGGTAACACTCCAACTTGGCAACTCGGACTTGCACACTTTGGCTGGGGCGGTCAGACGAGTCGGATTTTTTTCTTTGTTTGTTTGTTTGCCTGCAGCACGTTCGATTAACATATATGATGCATATAATCGGTGTCAGTTCGGACGGACGATCCCACCAGCAAATTGGCCCGATACTAGAAGGCTATAGTATGTCGTATCCTAGAATACCACATAGAGTTAAGTAGTATGCACATATAGTACTCCTACGATGTAGTATATCCGAAGGGTGTGTGTATGCAGTACTGCCGTCCTCCAGGACGTGCAACTCGCCCCGTCGATGCAGTTTGCCCTGTTGTCCGAGGTGAGCAAACGCAGATTGCCGCATGCTTCGTCTCGCTCCGGCGCCGGCAATGCGGAGGCGGGCGTCCGTCAACTGCAGGACAGCCTACATATCATTAGTATGTCGCGTATGTATGGCATTTTGCTGACGGCAGCAGGCACCAATCAGGGTCTTGCGTCCACATACCTGTGGTGATGCTGTGGTTCAAGCATCAAGGGTATTCAAGTTGGTAGCACCAGTAGGATAGCAGTACAACAACAACAACAACTACTACTACTACTACTACTTGTAGTAGTGTTCCCCACTTCTCCATGCGTATAGTGGAACTTGACGCCCGATCATGACACGGACGAGGCCACAAGGGACAAAGTTGCAGGCTGCTGGACTCTGAATGTCAATGAAAGAACAAGAGGAGTTCAACCACAAAGTCCAACAAAACTCTTTCGAGGAGAAATATTTCCTAGTGGTAATCAACCCTCCTAAACGTTGGAGAAATCTTGATAGAGCAAAATGAGGAGGTTTAAGATGATGCTTTTGATAAGGCAATCAAGCCAACGAGGGTTGAATTCAGGGCAGGCACCAAAACTTTTAACTGAAGCAGAAACATTGATTAACAGCATGTTGGATCCAATGTTTCGTTATTATGCGTTATAATTCTCATTGTCATCCACTAGAAACAAGTGTATTCCTCTTGGTCTGTGGCCTGTGAATGGCATGAATGCAACGACACTGCTGTTTATGTCGTGCAAGCATAAACACGTCGATCTTGTAGAAATTGAAAAGAGGAGGAGGAGAGGAAGGAATCATCTGATCCCAAGAGCAAAAAAAAAAAAAGGATAAACAGCGTGTCCATGAAATCAATACTGATAAGCTTCTTGGTTCTTTTTTGCACAAAACACCATCACATGCACCAAAACAGGAAACCAAGTGCAAGATGCCAATGAAAACGCTTCTTCTGAATCCAATCGTATCACACAGCACCAAAAAATTACCTGATATTTCTTTTTATTTTTTTTTTTCTTTGTGTTGAAGCACGCCAACGCGGCCAAGTCCAACAGAGAGTATAGAGAACGGGTGACAGGTCAGATTCATGCAGTTCCTCAGCAAGGCTCGGCCAGGACCCGACCACAGACCTCCCCAATAGCGGCCCTCATACGAGAGGATAGACGTGCCAATTCTTCCTTACGGGTCCGAGCGAATCGCGCAATAGCAATGACCACGTGAGATACATGCCCCATAGAATCAGCCAGAAACCCAATGATTTCAAGGAATCACCACGCTTGCAACCTTGTCGAGAAGAGCCCGACAGATCGATGCGCGATATATACGCCTGCACATTGCGGCGCGCAGCATGGACGAAATTCGTGACACCGCGCTGGCGCAAAGACCGTGACAGCATCGGAGTCGACGACTGCGACGCGGATACCGAGGAAGAAGGAGCCGCAGAGAGATCGCGGGACGGGCGCAGCTGCAGCGCAGACAAAGCATTGCCTGTGCCGCAACTCCTGGGCGGCCCGTGCCTGTAACGATAGAGACTTGGTTTGTCCTGGGACTTGTCCCTGTAGATTGCAGCATTGGAACGGGGGGGCAAGGTCCCGGAATTAACCGCAGACGATTGCTCTGGACGGTTCTGTTTTCGTTGCGCCTGCTGTCGCCTGTGCCATTTGACAGACTGATCTGCTGACTGCGGTATGGAATTGCTACTTCGTATGACATCAGACGGTGACGGTGACGGCGACGGGGAGCATGACGTGGACTGAGAAATAGGTTGAATGTCGCTTCGAGCGCTTTCCAGACGCAAGGTTCCCGCGCTTCCACGACGTGTGGAACCACGGCAAGTCGACGTCTGCAATGGGCTCGCGCGAGCATGGCCAGCATCCGGCACAACTTGAAGGGCGCCGCCCGGCGCAGACAAAGACTGGATATCTCGTCTGTCCGTCGTACTATGTGTAACGTTCCGGTTCTCCGTCGACCTGCTCTGGTCAGGTGCAACCCGATGCCCATCCCGCTGAGAATCTGTCCGGCGACAAGCGTTGCGAGACACCGCCGCAAGATCCCACGTGACAGGGGAATTGGCATCAGCACTGGTGCGTGTAGTTGTGGGATCGGGTGAGCGAGACGTTGGCCGATTCGCACTCACCTCACGTGCACTGCTGTGCGAGCGTTGATGGGTGCGGATCATGGCCGGCGGTTGCTGGTCGGTGAGCGCTGGCAAGGATATCTGCCGGCGGAGATCATCGGCATCGCGCGTGCTACAGTGGCAGTGGCCGGCCAAGCATCCTGCTGGACACAATCCAGACGCGTCACGATGGGATTGCGCTGGATCCTCACCCGACGCCACGCGAGGCGGTTCGGTCTTGGGAGTGAGCGCGCGAGCGGGTTGTGTCGGGCGGTTGGCCCGCGATCGCCGGGCGGAGTTTTGTTCTTGACTTGACAGCTTGGCGTTGACGATGTCGTCAATGCAGGTGCACTGTCCGAGAGAGTTAGCACGAGACCGTCCACCAACACGGTAGAGGTTTTTCCCCCACAGGGATGATAGTCTTTGGACGACTCACCCTCTTGTGTTGTCTCTTGTGTTTTTCGCAGGCACCTTGGCTGCGTACGGCCAGGTACCGCTCTCGCTGGGCCTGGGTTCGTGGTTTGTGCTTGCGGGGGACGGTGGTCGCAACGTTCATGTTCAGGTCCATGACCAACTCCACGCCTCCAGTGACGGGGCCCGCGGCCGTCCGCTGTCTCTTCACGGAAGGCGGCGATGGGGATGTACTTCGGCCGTTCGACGAAGGGGCAGCACAGCCGCTCTGGGCCGATGATGATCGGGACGATGTCGTTGTGGGCCAGACGTTGGAAGACGAGGACGCGTGGCATGGCTGGAAGGAGATGAACTCGTCAAAGTTGACCGGCTCCTGGAACCAGGGCTGGTTCGCGGTGTCCACCGCGACGTTGCCGTACTGCGGAGGTAGCTGAGCATCGAAGTTCAGGATGGCCACGGCCTCGTTGCAGGTGTCGCGCAGCCTCTGCAGGTAGAGGGCGATGGACGCGTCCCGCTGCTTCTGCTTGCGGGAGAGAGGGCGGGGATCAGCCTCTGCGCGAGCACGGGCAAGATCTCTGAATGCCGCGGCGACCTGGTCAAAGACCAACTGCGACGCATCGACGGGGAACAGGGACTGGGGGGAGGCTTCGGTGGAGAATGAGGCAAAATGGTCCTGCAGCGGGCTCCGGTCGAGCAACGGGGTTTCTGGTGAAAGCGACGGGCAGGTGGACTGGTAGTCCGATGGGCCCACGGAGAAGGAGACGGGGTTGGGCGCAGCAAACGAGTGGGTGAACTGGGAATCCGCGGGTTGGAACGGGGTCGAGCAGAACGATTGCGGGCCCTCCGCTCGGGTCAAGCAGGCGTCGCCGTCATCGACGGAGAGATCGCGGGGTGCACAGTCGAAGAGAGTCGAGTGCAGGCTGCCATCGTTGAGGGAGACGGGGTTGGCGGCGGCGGCGGAGGAGTAGCTGTCGATGACGTCCCAGTCCAGGGGAGCGTCAGCAAACGCGCTCTCGTTGAGCACATCCTTCATCCACGGCTCCAGCACAAAAGGGCCGTCTTCTGCGATGAACTGGGAGGCGGGGACCGCGATGTCGCAGGGTATCTCCTCGTTGCGGTGGGGGAAAGCAGCCATGATGGGCGAGACGGAAATGGGGAACGAAAGCAGTCGACCGGAAGGATTGCAGGCTGGTCCAGTCAATTGACGCCTTCCGATGGTTCTTTTCTTCTTTTCTCCTTCCCGTTTCTCTTTGATCTTTCTAGCTCTATCTTCTTTTCGTTCTCTAACGCGCAATCTCAGGTATCTCAGCGCAAAAGAGAGGGAGGGGGGGATGGGCAGGCGGGGACGGGGAGGATGCCTGGGTGGATAATAGTAGGACAGTCCTACTACTACTACTCTGTATGTAGTAACTAATGTAGCTATGTAGGAGTAACGAGAGGAGCGGAAAAGAGAGACGGAGTCGACACCACCAGGAAGACGAATGGGGTGGAGTGGATTGGAGTGGACGAGGAGGAGAGAAAAGAGAGAGAGAAGGGGGGTAAAGCGAAGGTGGTCGATGCCTTGGGCAAGATGTTCTTCCCGCGACTGACGAAGTCGTCAGTACAACCGCTCGTTAGTCACCCACCCCCAAAACGGGAAAAGGGCCGATGGCTGCGGCTCAAGCAGTGACTAACCCGCAACACGCTAAGCCCGATCCGTACTCCGCTCTCAGTCACGTGTGGCATGCACGGACCACCTCTCCCCCGGACACCCAGATTAGGTAAGTCACCTCGCTGCTGCTCTCGAGGTTGAACTGGACGAGCGCACGACGGCTCAGTTTTCGTTGCGCTCTGCGGGAGGAAGAGAGGAGTCGAACTCGCTCAACGGACAGATTGTGGACTACGTGGAGAAGGGTCAGCGTCAGGGTCAGCGCGGGAGGAGCACATCGCATCGGCGTTCGCCGCCAGAGTGCTCAGGCCGCGGAAAAACATATCTCCCGCCCGAGAGCTCTGCCCGTCGTCGAATCTGCGGGAGAACAGCAGGGCGATGTGCCGAGCGGGTACATCGAGATAAGCAACACCGGCTGGACGTTGTCCCAGTGGCCTGACTATATGGATAACTTGCGGCACATCCTCTGATCGAAGAAGCGGGGAAGGGGGAGAAGAATACAGGAACTCAATCTGATTGAACGGGATGCCTTAGGCCGCTCCCCGATCTTGCAGATCGGCTCCTTGATACCATAAGTCCTTGCACACATCCCCTCTGTCCTGTGCAGACGTTCCGGGGGATCACAGTCCCAGCCGTGGACGTCGACTCCGCAGAAACTGCGTGCTCATAAAGTGTCGCACTGGCTGGATGGCAGCCTGGTGCTCGTCCGTGGTGCTACGCCGAGTGTCAATCGATCGCAGCATCGCGTGTTGCTCACTGGAAGAATCGATGCCACCATGGATGAACAACCCCACACCAAGTCCGCCCGTAAGCGTCACTTGGTGAAAGTCATGTCGTTCGCTGGAACCTCTTGTCAGGTACAGCTACCGACACGAGAGGATAGCATGGCTCCTGCATTGCCGAGAGAGCATGGGTGCGTGGGAGAAGGGGAAACAAAAATCTCCTTCGTTTGTCGACAGCAGTGTCAACTCCCTCTCACTTCGTCCAGCTCCTGGCGCAGATAGGCTGGCTCTCCTGCTCTCGCCCGTATGGTTGGGATTTGGCACATTTTACCGCTAAATCGAGGAGAGTTTCCAAGGCTGGCCTCGACCCTCACCGTGATCTCGAGTCAACAATATCCAAGTTTGATGGACTCGGACCGTGTTCTACGCCCGCCGGGATACAGTCACCTCGCTCTCTGTAAATGACCAACCCGGTCAACCAGTCAAGATATTCTCTCGAAGCTGCCCTTGTCTTTCTAGAGTTCACCTGCAGCGTCACACATAGACCTGGATACGAATGGATATTCATCTCTTTCATCAATCGGTTTGTTTGTTTGTTCAACCATGTCGGGTGGGAAGATATCTATTCATACATGCGAGTAGTAGGTGGAGGACCAGGACGAACGACAGCGACCCAACCCTCGATGAAGACTCGACAACCTGCCACTCAGATGGCGTCTAAATTCGGTTGATTTCTACATGACTTGGGGAAAGAAAGTGAAAATGAGAACAAAACAAGTACGTACACCGATACACGTGCATCATGGGAGATATAAAAAGTACGCTGAGGTGCAGCATCGCATCGCTGATACAACTTCCAAGAAAAAAAAAAAAAGGGAACCAAGAACGACAGTCCACGCGTCGCATCACCCGTCCAACGCATTTCGCTGGCCTACTTGCGGATCTCGCACTTGACCGACCTGGCAGTCACGGGCTTCGTGTCCAGGGTGAGCGGGTATATCGAGAACGGTTCGCCCAGGGCCTTTTGGCCATTCGAGTCCTTGTACAGCTGGCATTCCGCGTCCGTGAGAGCTGCTCCCTTGACGCTCACGACAAAGGCTTCCAAGACGGAGTCGCCCAGATCGCTGTTTTCTGTTCCAATCTGTCAGCAAAGACCACACACGCACGCACACACATAGAGAGAGGGAGAGAGAGAGAGAGAGAGAGAGAGAGAGAGAGAGAGA
>FQSS02000809.1:34931-87489 GCA_900128795.2 Malbranchea cinnamomea | reverse complement strand
AGAGAGAGAGAGAGAGAGAGAGAGAGAGAGAGAGAGAGAGAGAGTGTGTGTGTGTGTGTGTGTCCGAATTGGTCAAAAAGATGAAAAAAAAGGAGGAACATACCAAGTTTGTAAACCTTACCAACCGGCACCACTCCTCTCGAAAACGAACTGAATCCCGTGCGGAACTGCAGCTTCACGGACTTTTCGTAGTCATCGTCGTCGTTGCCTCCGTTGCCACGGTCTCCGTCCTCGGTCGGCCTCAGCGCGGGCGGAATCAGCTCTTCCTTCGACCTAGCGCACAGGAACGCGCCGATGCTCACGGGCTGGTCGTCATCGTTTTCTGTGAACTCGGCGTCGTTACCGGCGGAGAAGACACGGCCCAGCTTGTCGCGGCCGTGCGGGTCGCTGTAGGCCTGGCAGATGACGCCCTTTTGGCTGACGGACGCGCCGATGCCGGTTCTGGCGGCGCCTGCAGAAGCGTTGGACTCTGTGTGAGCGATGCGGTGCCTCGGGTCTAACTGAGAGGAGGAGGAGGAGGAGGGGAAGAAGGAGAAAAGGGCGAAAACATACGATGCGTGCGCTCAAGTTCGTCCAGTTCTGCGATGAGGCCGACGGAGTTCCACTTGTCTGTCTTGACACTGATCTGGAACAGGTCGGCGGCGTGGACGGCGCCGATACAGACAGCCAGTAGGATATGCGAGGCCTTCATGGTTTGAATTTTTGTGGAGAAAGAGAGGTCTCTGAACAAGAATTGTACCTCAGTACTCGTCTAATATCGGCTGAATTCGTCGCAACACTCCCCTGAATCACCAGCCCACGCAAAGAAAAAGAAAGGGAGTCGAGAATACGTCGGGTCTCTACGAAGAAAACAAACAAATAAAAAGCAACACCCAAACAGGGAATTATAAGAAGCAAAAATATATATTAAAGATACTATTTTTCAAACGCCGTCACGAAAGCTGAGGGAGAAGCCCAGACTTTGAATCTCGCGATGAAATTGACATGATGGAAGGCCGGGCATTCTCCACAGGGCTGGGTCGCTGACACGCCGATCGCAGAGCAGCGTCGAATCACGGCTGAGATGCTCAGAACTCAACCACAGCCCAAGACCTTCCAAGAGGAACGAGCCAAGACTCTATGGTGCCCGGCAGCTGCTGATTTGTCGTATTTGGTGGACTCTGGGGACATTTTTAGCAACCTTGTCAGCGTGCTCACGGACGAGCCCGCCAGGCAAGGGGTGGTTGGGCGAGCTGCGGAGCTGAGGCTTTGCCGGAAGCTGAGGAGAGATGGAGAACACGATCAGAGAATCAACCAAGCAAAATGCGGTGGATGAGCCCCGTTGATCCTCTCTCCCATCAAAGTTGTGCAACAGGCAAGCCGCCAACACCGGGGTTGCAAGAAAGATACTGGACGTATATAGTGCAATACACACCGAGTATGTATTCTGACCCTCTCGTCTCCTTTGCCCAGTTTGCTGAACGCTTGCGCTCTCAACAGTCACTCACTTTGCACACAACACGGACAACTTCCCAGGCGAAGCCCCCGGGAAACAAGCCGCAACAGCGGACCATCACCACTAGTACTCCTACGGAGTCCTGCTCTGCCCTTTTCATCCCATGAAATCAGAAGAATCCCATCCGCCCCACGCGGTGCAGGGCGCAGCGGAGCCATCCACTTTCACTAAATTTTCTGACCGCGGCACTTGGCGCGACGGAGGATCCTTGGCTTCGGAATCCTTCAGAGGCGCAAGACTCGCCGTCCCTGAAGGGAACGACACGATTGTCCCTCTCACAGGACATCACTCCAGGTGACCTGAGAGTCGTCGGCGACACAGACAAGCTGCCCCTGGCCATCGTTCAGTTCGTACAGGGCTGGCTTGAAAATCCCTGGCAACGATCCAGCGCTGTTTGCTCCAAACTTGACGCCCACTACTCAATCGTCAGGACACTAAGTAAGAAGAAGCGACAGAGACCGTGGAAAAAACAACGTGGTGGATCATCTTACGTGGGTACTCGTCTTCAATCGCTTCATTTTACGAGAAGTGAGTGATTGTAATCTTGCCAAGTACGATCTGGACAAGGTTTCGCAAGTCTCAAGCAGCGTCGTCTAGCCAGGTCCCTTTCACCCCGTGGCATATCCGTGAGCAGGACCCCCATGGAGCCATGGCGCTCCTGCACATCATCATTCTTGCGAAACCAAGAGAGCATCTGCGAGCCATTGGTGGCTTAGATAACTCGCGGAATAGTCGACTGATCTCCCGCGCGACTAGCCAGCTAGTCAAGAGCGAATCGGGAAGTTCAGAACCTTGCTCAATACACAGCACGTTGGTACTGCAGACGCAGACGGGATACCGAATGTCCCCCAAATCGTTTCTTTCTTCCGTCTCTTGCAGCCAGAATCAGGACACGAAAATGCCACGTGCCAGACTCTCATACATCAGTCGTGATGCTGACAAGTGCTAGAGAAACGTCAACTAGAAAAAGCAAACACTCCCAAGAGGAATGCAAGAATAATGGAGCAGACGAAGAAGCTCAGGCGCCTCCCGGCTAAATCTGAACGAGTGAACGGGGTTAAACGACCAAAGGAGAGATCTGAGATTATTGATTACGACGTACATACACCTTTAAAGGACGACTTGACAGGGTGAGTCTGTGGGAATAATGAAGACAAAACCAACAACTTGACAGCCACTGGCCAACCCCATACCAACAAATGTCCGCGCTTGAGGTGGTAACTGTGTATTAGGGAGTACATGTGGATGGCCCAGTGCCAACGCACGCTTCGGTTGCACAAAGGGAGCGGAAAGAAGCAGAACAGCAGCAGACCAAAAACGAGTTTTGTGAAGAGCAAGTCGAAGTGCAACTGGGATATCGCCAAATCGAGCCAACCAACCAATCCCTGCCTTCTTTTTTTTTTTTATATATTTTTTTTCCCCGTTCTTTTCCTTTTGTTCTTTTTTATCCTCTGGCCCTCCCACCTCAACATTGCTGTCTTCTCCTCGTCCTTCTTTTCCGTCTACAAATCAGCCACGACATATATATTCAGGCTCCGCGCATCTACCTACCATCCCTCACTACTCGTCAACGAACTCGGTTAGACAAAATCTTCTCCACTCTCTCCGTTCTTAAATCTGCGACATTGAGGGTGCAGGACCCCTTGACGGCCGGCGTCTCCTTGTCGTTTCAGCCGGGCGAATCGCCTTGTGCGCCTGCCGGCCCGAAATGATGGTTGATATCAAGAACACGAACCACAAGAACCACAGGAACGCAGTCGACGCCTGGGCCTCGCGGCATGCCTTTTCGCGCGAGCTAGACGTGCGGGTGATGCTGTTATGAAGCGTCCGCTCCTATAAGTTTTGGGGAAAGTGTTTTTGTCCCCCCATATTAGCCGGCGTCCTGCTTGCCTGGCATAACAAACACAAAAGGCTTTGTGTGTGGTGAAAAGAGGAAAGGGAACGTAGAAAGGAGAAAGAGCATACATCATTATTACAATTCGGAGCGTGTAGCTTGGACGGCAAGGCAACGGCAGCACAAAACGCAAAGATGGTGTTCAGGAGATCGACGAGGAACACCAAGGCCGGGTGAAAGGCGATGGTGGACCAGAACGTCGCGGGCACGAGCCAGAACAATGTCAGCAGCGTGAACGCGGAGACAAACAGGCAGTAATTCACGGTTGGATTTGAGTTGCCGTGATCCGACATGGCGATGATGTTGCCGATGAGCGCCATGACAATGGTCGCAAAGACCAGCTACGGGAAAATGAGCCGCAGCGCGTTAGTTCGGGCCTTCGGATCTTCTAAAGTGAGCCTGCAGATGGGACACACCTGGAGAATGCGGAGGATGATGTTGGTGATTAAAAGTCCCCGCCCCATGTTGGTTGATTGGATGCAAAACGTCCTCTTGATCTGATCAGGGACGAATAGATTAGGTCCAACGGAAGGAGACCGCCGGTTTAAAAAAACTGCTGTGTCCTTGATGAAGGAATCGTCAGACCCAACAGAAGCAACAGACTGACGCTCCCCTTCTTCGTTATTGCGTTATTACACCCTCAGTATCGAATGAGAGAGGCAGAAGACGACTACAGCGATGACCTGAAGGACGACGAGACAACGGGGAAAAAAATTGAGGAAGAAATCGACAATTAAGGGCAGACGGACCCGAGATTGGGATCCAAGACGAAGTGGGAGAGGGCAGCACTTAAAATCAAAAACCCTGTCCAAGTCTGCGTCTTCCCGTACTCTCCAGACACCTGCCTGCCTGCCTACCTTCCTACCTCCCTACTTACTTACATACCTAAGGTTTCCATACCATGCCAGTGCCCAATGACATGCCCGCCCGGCAGGCCCGGGGCGCCGACATCAAGTACATCCCGTCAGCATGTATATAGGGAAGTACATTGGGCCAGCGTCTCGGATTTCGCGGCAGCAGATTGCAACTATCCGGAGCAGAAGCTCTGTGGTTGAAGCGTCCTATGATATCAGACCAATCTGGGCCCATTGGGCCGGTTCCAAGTAGGGTACTACGTCATAGGTCAGCACACCCAGCAACCTCAAGAGGTACGTACATGCATGTTGATTGGAGCCCGGGAGATAAGGATGGGGATGGGAATTCGTATGAGTATACATCTCAACTTACTATGCTGGACCGTGCTTGCTGTCAACCAACTCTCGAGTGGATCGCATCATGGGTGCCGTTCTGGTAGGTAGCTGAGCCTGTGGCAATTGGGAAGCATGTACTCCGTCTCGATACGTTCGTTCAGTCTGAGGACGTCCCTGTATGCATGTAGGGAATGAGCCAGACATCTCCAAGGCAAACTCCAGTGATGACATAGGAGATACACTGGAATCGCATCGTTGTGTTCACACCCGACGATACGACTGCGATCATAGTAGTATGCTGTAATATAATACATATATATGATTGATCGATTGACGATTCGAATCTTTCTCCTTTCTCTCATCATTTTTTCTGCTGAATGCTCATAGCAAGCAAGCACAGTGCTTCATTCCTAGTAGTCCTCTCTACTACACACTAACTAATAACTCATGAACACATCACGTCTAGTAGTGTTTCTTACCAGTTGTGAGAATCACTTATCATCAAGACATGTCTGCTCCATCTCCTTATGAAACGAAAAAGGCCAGAAAATCTGCTTAGCAGTGCTCGAATCATCCACTACAAGCTTGGTTCTCAGAAATAAAAAAAAGGACACTCCGCGGGCAGCCCTACCACTCAGTACTAGCACGAGGAGTTTTGAAAGAACCAACCGAGACAGAGACAGCAGTACAAGTGAGTGACGGCTGCATGTCTGTTGTCGTAGCTTCCACGGGCGTGGAGACCTAGGGATGATTGATCTGCGTGGCGAAAAGCATCCCAGCCAGCTCAACCTAGATTGTCTTTTCTCATCAGCCCTACGAACATGGGAAATCAGTCATACAGTAACACATTGTGTGGATCGAGATCGGACGAGGCAAGACTCCACACACTTTTGAACATGGCAGCCCGTCTCCCTCGCCCTCGCGGGTGTAGGTAATACCGGACCTCGTAGCTACAACTTCTAGCTTGTCATGGGGGGAAAAACCCAACCTTCCGCCTGCCCCGGGACGCCCAGCGAGTTAAATCAACACAGACAAGACATACTTTGGCGACTTCGCCCATGACGACTGCTTGTTTTAGCTTCTCGTTTCTCCGGTTCGCGGCCATCCGGAACCTCCCATCGACATGTGCGAGTACTCGTAGTCGCCAATGGTGGAACTGAAGTCGCCGTAGGTTGTTGACCAGGGAGAGTTGTAGCAGCTGCTGCAGTAAGGAGATAGGTAGTTGTCCCATCTCTGGAGTTCGAGTAGATAAATGGACGTGCTCGGGCCAAGAGCGTTCATTGTCCTACATGTGTATGTATTCGCGACCTAAGAGAATGGCTCATTAGTTTAAAATGTAGTATGCAGCCGTGCTAAGTAAAAAATACACAGAATGAGCAAAGGAAAGCACTGAAGAGAACGTTTTCAGCCCGTTTTGACTTTGGTCGTAAAAACTCGACACTATCACATACCGCAAGCAGTGAAACCAGCCTTGCACACGACAAGGGAATTGGAAGAAGAAAAAAATTAATTCATCAGAGCAGCGCCCCCGTTCGGTATGCCCAATGCAATGTACAAACCTTGCTCATGATACCATCATCCCATGCCATTCGTTAAGGACCAACAAAACATAACCAAAAAGAGAAAGATAAACGCTACGAAGCAACCGCCAACTGAGCAACCAGATCACTCGCCACGTCCAGAAACGGATACGGACTCGTTACTTCCTTCTCCTTATTCCGGAACCGTTTGCTGATGGGTCTCCATTCAGCGTTCGAGCTCCCCGTTGCACTGCTGCCATCAGCACCGTTCTCGGTGATGCGGATGACGTTCTGGTACCCATCACACTTGAAATCCACCATGTACGTGCCCGCCTCGAGCTGGTACAGCTGGATGTCGATGAATACCCAGACGCCGTAGGACAGCTGGGCGGCGTGCGACGAGAGAGAAGATGCCGCGGTCCCCGAAACGCTTGAGCTACCGGGATAGGCCATGCTGACGTGCGCTGCTGCTGCTGCCGCCGCCAGGCCCGATGCCGACTTGTCTTCTGGGTTGATAATCCCGCCCATCAGACTGACCCGACGGCGGTATTCTTCCAGGTCGCTGCGGCTGCTGTGTGTGCTGCTAGTCGGACCGGGAGCAAGGACCCCTTGCTTGAGGAGCCGAGCCCGGATGAACCAGAGGTCTTTTGGAATGTAGTATTCGGACGGAAGGTCTGGGTATTTCCTTTGTAGAGGGGCTGGGAGCTCATCCGTCATCTCAGGTGTGCGTTCGGGATCATTATCGTTGGAATCTACAGTCCACGTCAGTCGGAATGTTCATCACAATGTCCCTCTCAAGGTTTTGTAAGGGAGCTTACCCGGCTCGGCTGGCTGAATCTCCCACACACCACCCATCTGCTTAAGCGCCTTGTACAGACAAAGCATGGCCTCGTAGGGTTGATTTCGTGATCGGATTCCAAACTGCCACTTTCGAGGCCGCTTCGGCTGACTTGGGACCTGCGCAAGTGACTCTGGGGGCTCAAGCTTGAGTTTTTCTAGATCAACGATGCTGCGCGAATGGGGCTTCAAGGCCCTTGCATTGGCAGCCTGTTCCTCTGGTGATCTCTCCCGGTCCCCGTCGGTATCATGATCAGTAGGATCCTGCGTTTGTGACCGGCCTCGCGGTTCATCTGTCGGGCCGCCAGCCTCTCTAGCGGCTCGCTCTCTGTCACGTTGAGCCATGATTTGATCGTGTACGTAGGGCAGACTGGTCGGGAGGATCCGGACATGACTGACACGAGGCTCTTCCTGCTTCTCGGGAGCACTGGTCTGTTCTGGAGCCGGGGTCTTGCCTTTGGCCGGACTGGCGTAAGCAACGGGCGTGTCCTGAGAGCCATGAGGAGCAGATCCTGCAACAGAAGGTCCTTGGGAGGTTTCCGAGTCGGACGCTGCAGACGACAGCGGGGCTGAATCCGGCTCTGCGTCTGTAGGTGCTAACAATGATCAGTCTCAAGGTTTCCTTTTTTTTTTTTTTCCCCTTCTCGAGTAGCGTACTCACAGCTTGTTTCCATCATTTCGTTCTCAACCACGATAAAGAAAGCATCCTTGATGGCACTGGGTTCATCCTTTCTCAACGCATCCTGGATATCTTCTCTGCCATAGCCCATCCGCCTCTCTAACTTGGCCACTGCGTTCTGATGGATGCGCTCCTGGACTGCGGGAGGCCTTCCCGGGGCGATCTTCCGGGGATCAATGGCTTTGTAGGGATCAGCCACCGACGCAACTAGCTCCTCAGCGGGAAGCTGCAGGTACTTGGGCAGGCCCTTGAGAAACCACGGATCCTCTCGAATCTCCCGGATAGTGATTCGGTGCACCGGGTGCACTTGGAGCATCCGTCTGATCAGATTGGCAGCACCACTGGAGATGTAGGACGGCATATGGAAGTTTCCCGCTGCGATCTTCTTGAAAAGCGCCGGAATATAGTCGTCGTCAAAGGGCAGTTTGCCAACCAGCAGCACGTATAGAATCACTCCACAGCTCCAGACGTCAACCTCTGGTCCGGCATAGAGCTTGCCCGAGATCACTTCGGGCGCCGCATAATTGGGACTACCACAGCTCGTCTTGAGGAAGTTTCCATCGGTCATGATATTGCTCAGGCCAAAGTCGGCAATCTTGACATTCTTGTCCGCGTCGATGAGCAGGTTCTCTGGTTTCAGGTCCCGGTGCACGATCTTGTGCCGATGGCAATACTCCACAGCACAGATGATCTGCTGGAAGAACGTGCGAGCCTCGTCTTCGTTGCATCTTCCGCGCTTCACCAGGTAGTCGAACAACTCTCGTTCCGCGTACTCCAGCACCATCACGATGTCCGTCTTTGTGGCAATAACCGTGTACCTGAATCCGTTAGCATCACTGGCACCACCGCATCCTCGTTCGCTGCAGCCGGGTGTATGAACACGCACAGTTTGATGATATGCGGATGCCTCAGCAGCTGCAGATACTGGATCTCCCGCTCGATCCTCCCGACCATGTCCCGCGACAAGAGCTTCCGTCTGGGAATCACCTTGAGCGCCACCTGCCTCCCGCTGGCACGGTGGACCGCCAGCTTCACCTTCCCAAACGATCCCTCGCCCAGGACCTTGATGGTGGTGTACTGGTCGAGTCTCTGCATGTCACGGAGGGTGGTGGGGGATTGCTGCACGGGGAAATCGTCAGTCTGAGCCTGTGTGTGGTGGTGTCTCGAGAGGTGAGGGATGTTCGGTCCGGCTGTTGACGATGCACCGCCGCCAGCGGTGGGGTGGCCATGGCTGGTTCTGTGATCTTCGGTGGGGGAGTGGCGGTCGTAGGAAGGGAGGGGGATAGAGAGGTCTTCTTCATTGAGAGCAGAAGTCATCTCGAGTAAGTCGAGGCCGTGTGGTCGATAGACAGGAACCTGTTTCTTCCCGTTCGAGCAGGGAGAGGTGTGGTGGCGGCGGGGGGACGAGGACGTCGTGGGTTCAGCGGGTCAATTTGGCAGGGGATGGTGGGGCGATTGCAACGACGGTGTCCATTGAACAGAGACGGTTATGTTTCTCTTCATTAGATCATTTTATCGCGCGCAGATAAAGAGAGCGATGTCGTGTGCTGCTGTGCGTCGGGGTGAGCTTGGCTGGAGGTCGAGTGTTGTTTTGGGGACGGAGGATGACTGGTTGGCGGTTGGAGCTGGACCACCGACGTTGACTCCTGGCGGGGAGGCAAAGACGAGTCAAACAACATCAACGACGAGCCTCTCAACATACCAAACGGCCACTTTACGCGATGTTAGCACAGCTCCGTCGGCATTCTATGTTCTCCTTGATGGTAAGCTGTTGATAGACCTTGTTTTTTAATGCGTCCATAGCTATTGCAGAGCATGGTGCGAAGATCTTTCGTGCTATACTCCGTATGCTATACTTGGTAGTACCGTACTGCTTACTGCTTTCAGTGTCTGCCAAACATATGGGGAAAAGAAAAGACATCAGATGAAGAGGGAAAAAAATAATTCAAGTCAATTTGTAAAACAAAATCCAACGACCAAGTCAAGAGATGGCGAAAAAACATTAGCCCCAGTTGTGCCTTTGGTTTGCGGCATCTCGGTTCGCCAAACACCATGTCCTTCAATGGTTGCTCAGAGGTTCAGAATCCCAGTATCCCAGCGTCCCCCAACAGCAGAACGTAATGTACACGGCTTAGATACATAAGCTGTTTCTGCCCAGCTAAGTTTCGTCCGTCCCGTCATGTATATATAGATGCAGATAGCGGAGAAAGCGTTCAAGAAAATACATAAAGTTGGTCAAGTAAGACAAGAGAGGAATGGAAAGAGAATCAGGGATAACCCAGACCAGAAGCAGAAAGTAGGAGAGTGTCCATCGAACCCGATCGAATGCCCGTAACGCCCGAACACCTTTGCTGTGATGAGAAAAAAAAAAGGCAAATGACGTTGTCGAATGGAGTTCAACCGTAACTTGGGTCAGTCGTCGTCGTCCGCGTGGCGGCTCCCGTGAATCCATACACGCTTCCACGCTGCCTCGTGGTGCCCACCGCCAGCCATCATCAGCTCGCGATCCCGCCGCATCCCCTCGAGAACAGCCACGATGCCACCATGACGCAGCCTCTCCAGCACCACATTCATGCCCTGCTTGCTCCTCAGCACCGCATCGCGCGTGCGCTTGACACCGATCAGCTCAATGGTCCGCTGGATACCCGCTGTCGACCAGGAGGCCAGGAACCCTCGCTTCGGCAGCTCCTCGTCCCCCGGTGCGGCCGCCGGGTCGGCCGCAGACAACGCAGTGACGTCCGGTTTCTTGTACCGATGCAGCATCCCCTGTCCCAGCCTCGACTTGAACGTGACCGTCGTCTTGACTGCCGTGCGTTCCCGCAGCTTACTGTCGACATCCAATGCCGTGGAATTGGGCGCCGCCACGCCCTCCTCAGCAGGGGACAGCGGCTGCCGCTGATACTCCTGCCGCTCCACCACACTCAAGATGCCGGTCCACTCCATGTTCCGCGACTCGGTCTTCATCCAGCCCTCTCGCATATCCACCACGCTCGTCTCAAGGATGTAGCTCTGACCCGAATTGTCCGCGCCACCGATGCCCTTGGGCAGCAGCTTCAGCATGGCGGACGGGATCTTGGACCGCTTGAGGTGGAGGCGGGTGGTGTGCAATCGGCCCGTGGCGGGGTCGACATAGCGGTCGATGACGTCCGAGGTCAGAACATGGCGAGAATACGGGTTTGGATAGCGGAGGAAGAAGGCGAGGGAGACGGCGGGAAAGGAATAGTCGTAGTGGAAATGGTTCTCGAAGAACTTCATTTTTTTTTTTCGAGGCCGTGAATATCAGACGAAATACATGATCGAGAAGCTCGGCAGCACGACAGCAGAGGAGAGACGCGAAACGGGTGGAGGAGAAAAAGGCCAATTGGATGGGAGAGCACGGGGTCTGCTGTTGCTGCTGTTGCTGCTGTCAGGTTGAACTTTCAATCTTCGCTTCCATTTTCTTCCTTTGCCTTTTGCGTCCGGACTTGCTGGATTTCCAAGCCTTCGGACAGCGCTATGCCAGATCCGGAAACGTGCGGGGTTGAGCACAATGACTAAGCGAAGCATCTTACACGTGACTGCCACATGACAAGATCGGACTTGCCGGCGCTTTGCTCCCGGGAACGAGCCACGCCCTTGCCTTTTTGCAAGGTTTGCAATCCCTGGCACTGCACGGCACTGTTGTCTGCCACTCTGCTGGACTCATAACCGAGTGATTTCTACTCGGAGAGAGTGCTTACTGTGTAAGGTACCTTTGACCAGGGCACTGACTAGATGTGCTTAGGAGGAGGACACAGCTACCCCAGTTAGGTTGGTCGTGTCGGGTGGCATTGCTGCCATCATTGCCAAAGTGAACTAGCCAAGCTCTGTCTACCAGCTCCGTGTGTCTACCTTCAAATGAACCTCTTTTACACACTCTGATCTCCAGGACGTACTGTTGCCTGAAGCAGCTGTGTCTCTCGCTCCTTGATTGTGTCTTGTGACGCGGAGATGCTGAAGGGAGTGGGCGGTATGCTTGGGCCAAGTGTTTAGGTGTGTCTCGCTGGGTTGATAGGCAGTTTTCAATATGAAGCATGTTTCCTAGGCACATTTTTGTAGGCATTGGACCGGCAACTGGCCTGCCACTGTGACCCAGCAGCATCCATAGACATGATGCCAAATTGCTTCCCAGGACACAGCTTAGTCCCAATCAGATTCGCCAGCGGCGTTGATGAAGTAGAGGAGCCAGAAGTTTAGCAATGAGTCCAGTGAGCAGTTTGATCACACGTCAGACAGAACACACTTGGGGAGACGGCAGATGGATATCACGGCGGAGAGTACAGGCGATTTGAAAAGATTCCGGCGCATCTGTCAACCACAAGATAAGCCAAATCAACTGCGTTGAATAACACATACCAAGGTGAGCTGTGTAAAATGGAAGCCGCCTGATAGAATATAACCACCAAGCATGCTGGTCCCTGCACTTGCTCCACAACTTTCAAATTGTCCCTATCAGGATCCAACATCAGACATCGGAGAGGTGATGGGTGGTGTGCAAAAATGTTGCACTTACATAAGCTCTCGATCTTAGTCAGACGACCGGCAGCTTGGATGTTCCTGTTTTTCCCCTTCACCACGCCATCTCCCATCTCAGCTGCCATCGCTGCAACAATTCCCTATAATTTTCTCTTTTTTTTCCCCTGCCCATTCATTTCCTCTTCTGTGAGGTTGTGTGTTACTACATCCCTCCTATTTGGTGGCTTCTCCGGTGGTTTCTTGTTTCCTTTTCGGTGTTCCTGGCCTCGACGGACCCGGTGGTACGAAGCTCTTTTTTTTCCTACTCTCCCATATTTTTGACAGCATTCTTACCTTCGAATTCTGTGCAGCACCGCTTTCTACAGTCAATTGGTACTGATCTCCCAATTGATCCCACTGTAAACCATGTCCGCTTCAAAAGCGCTGTCGCCCGCAGCGACAAGCCCAGCTGTCACATCCGTATCCGTCCCCTCTTCGTCGTCACCTGGAGTCTGGGATCGTATTACAAAATGGGCGTCCGAGAATAAGGCTTTGGTGTACACGATTGCCGGCGCAGCCATCGTTGTGACTAGCGCCGGTGCCGTATACTACTTCTCTGGACCCGGGCGTACATCTGCGCCTGCCGCCCAGCAGCCCCCAGAGAAGAAGAAGAGCAAGAAGCAGCGGAGATTGGAGAAGAAGCAGGCCGAAGAAGAGAAAAAGAAGGCTCAGAGCGCTGCGGAGGCCGGTATGTGAGAGAACAAAGGCGTCAATTGGTTTGAAAAAATGGTGGCCGTGTTAATTGATATCTCTGTACCCTAGAATCGAAAAAGCGTGCGGAAGACGAGCTGCCTGAGGTCGACGAGACGACGGTGGGAAGTTTATCGGAAGAGGTGAGAAGACTCATCCTCCAAAGCTTTGATTCGGAAAGAGTGGTGTTGATCATGTATGTCTGACCATTTGATGGCCACAGACCCGTGCAGCATATGCAGCCAAACTGAAGGCCGCCGGAAACAAAGCCTTCGGATCCAAAGATTACAACCGCGCCATCGAGCTCTACGGAAAGGCCATCCTCTGCAAGCCGGATCCAGTCTACTACTCCAACCGCGCTGCGTGCTACAATGCGTTGGGGGAGTGGGAAAAGGTGGTCGAAGACTGCACCGCTGCTCTCGCCATGGACGACGAATACGTCAAGGCCATGAACCGACGCGCAAACGCCTATGAGAAGTTGGGCAAGCTCAGCGAAGGTCTCCTGGACTACACCGCCAGCTGTATCCTCGACGGATTCTCCAATGAGCAGAGCAAGATCGCCGTCGAGAGGCTGCTGAAACTCGTCGCAGAAAAGAAGGGCAAGGCTATCTTGCAGGCCAAGGGCAAGAAGCTACCAAGCGCCACCTTTGTTTCGAACTACCTCCAGAGCTTCCGTCCCAAGCCCATGCCCGAGGGCTTGGACGATGAAGACATTCCGGAAGAGAGCGGCAAGGGTCAACTGCGCAAGGGATTCCTGGCAGTGGCGCAGCGGACCGCGGATGGCTATGAAGAGGCTGCCCAAGCATTCGAAAAGGCGCTGGAACTCGGTGACTTGGGTCCATACGAGGCCATCGCCCTGAACATGCGTGCCACCTTCACCTACCTTGCTGGTGACGCAGAGTCCGCCATGCAGGATCTGAACAAGAGCATCGAGCTCGATCCGTCCCTCGTCCAGAGCTATATCAAGCGCGCAAGCCTTCACCTTGAAACTGGTAAGGCAGTCCTCTGTTGAACGATTGAGGGATTATGCTAACTATCTGGCAGGCAAGCAAGATGCTGCAGCAGATGACTTTGACGCTGCCGTGGCCCAGAACAAAGATGACCCCGACATCTACTACCACCGTGCCCAGCTGCACTTTATCCTCGGCGAGCTCGCCGAAGCGGCCAAGGATTACCAGAAGTCGATCGACGTGGATCGCGACTTCATCTACTCCCACATTCAGCTTGGTGTGACGCAGTACAAGATGGGATCCGTTGCGTCCGCCATGGCCACCTTCCGCCGATCCCTCAAGAACTTTGAGGATGTACCCGACGTGTACAACTACTACGGTGAACTTCTTCTTGATCAGCAGAAATTCTCTGAAGCCATTGAAAACTTTGACAAGGCGGTCGAGCTGGAGAAGAAGAACAAGCCATGGGGTATCAACGTCTTGCCGCTGATCAACAAGGCTCTTGCACTCTTCCAATGGAAGCACGACTTCCAAGAAGCCGAGAACCTCTGCCAGAAGGCCCTCATCAGTATGTCTTTGGCTCCCATAATCGCCTGACTTGTTTCCGTCGCTAACCTACTTCCTCGTCAGTCGACCCTGAATGCGACATTGCCGTTGCAACTCTTGCCCAACTTCTCCTTCAACAAGGCAAGGTCTCTCAGGCTCTGAAGCACTTTGAGCGTGCGGCCGAACTCGCGCGGACCGAGGCCGAAGTCATCAACGCCGTGTCGTACGCAGAGGCTACTCGCGCCCAACTCGAGGTGCAAGAGCGGTATCCAAAGCTTGCTGCCAGACTACAGGCTTTGGGCGGCGGTGCTGCGGGACTGGGTGCCCAGGGCTTCTAAGCCAAGTCGAACCGCGATCTACGAAGATGAGGTGGCTGCCCTCACCCGTCTTCCGTGATGCTACGAAAGGCATACAAAGAAACAGTGAAACGCACGACGACTACCGAAAACGGTTGGCTTCCCAACGCTCCCCAGTCGGTAAGAGCTCTTAGCCGGTAACCTCCATTGAGCACCGACTTTGCTTTTCGCTCCAATGATGACGATACTCAAAGCACAACAAAGATCTATCTTTTATTTCCGTTCCAGTTTCTAAGGGATTCATGTACTGATATGCACGGAGTTCAGTTTCGCGCCTGTCTCTGTCAGATTCAATTTTTTTTTTGGTCTGGTGGATCTTTTCGTGTAAAATAGCAGTCTTATTTCTTTTTTCCACCGTGCGTGAGTCGATATCGTCATGTCATCCTCTTTCCTCTCTGCCTGCCTTCCATCATATCACATAAGTTTGTCGCGTCACATCGAGTCGGCATTGGATGAGAGAGCAAGTTTTGGGATTGTCATCTACTTTTGTTCTCAAGGCCCACAATAGTCATCTCGAGACGAAACAAGGAGCAGGAAATACGCCAGTAGCACCCTTGTTCAGTCCCCAAAGCGCTGCCAGACTCGCGATGTGATATTTCTAGACGATTGTCATGAGGCGTGCATTGAGGAAGTGTCTTCCAACCTTTCAATTGGGAGATTTTTTTTTTCTTTGATTTCTGCGGCTTTACTACCGGTAAAAGTAAAGACAAGCAATGTGCGTGCCACTCGATCCCAGCACCATGTTCAGATGGGTTTAAAGTCTGAAAAAACATCTACCACCACAGGTTCTTAGACAGTCTCGAAGCGACGAGCGTAACAACCCAGCAGCACCCAATCTTGCCAGCGGACGATATCATTTCTTTTCAGGTCTCTGCAAGTCAGCGACGGTGGCTGCCTGACTACGCATGAGCCCAAGCATGGCACGCATACAGGCAATATCCTCTTCCTCAATCGTCGCGCGACCAGCATGTTCCGCGAAAAGCCCTGCCACTGGTAGACAGAAGGTAGAAAGGAGTCAGCTCCGTTTGCATCTCTCTCCCTGTTTGCCGCAGCAGATGTAGCGGTAGTGGTTGCACCACATACTCTTGAGTCCTCTGACAACGACTTCTTCCGCTGCCTTCTGCAGCGCCTCCAGGCCCAAATGGTCAATATCAAAACCAGGCTTGATTTGCTCCAGCATTGCCTCAACTACCCTCCGAAATTCCTCACGTGGAACAGAGAAGTAAGTTCCAGGGCGATCAATTCCAAAGGAGAGAGTGGCTATATCAATCACCGGATTTCTGTCATTCCATTGAACTCAAGAGACAAAAATCAATTTGGAGATTTTACTCTGAAACGCATCAGATGGTCTTCCCATCACAGGGCCTCTGGGGTCTTGGGCTTTCGCATTGGTTTTTTTCACCATGGTTCTCTGGTCGCAACAGAGGCGAATTTTGGTAGACGAAGTTGATTTAAATTGAAGATTTTGAGAGAGAAAAAAAAATAGCAAATACAAAGTCAGTAGAAACCTGTCCCACTAAGTAAGCAAGACAGCAAGATTCAGCAGCAGTAGTAGTAAGTAGTATCAACTTGAATGGGATTCAAGTTGTCCAAGTGTTGCCGAGAGAACATTTGTCATGCAGGTCTCATGACTTTGTTTTCCATTCACAGACTCCCATGGATGTTGTGAGTCATTCGCAGCACCTAGAGTATTTATCCAGAACATCTGCGTTTGTCTGTTGTGTTGTGAAGCTTGATACTATCAGAGAAGCAGCCTTCCCTCTATGAGTTCAAAACTAGAGACGAAAAAGACCAGGGGTGGCACGTGATGCTTTTGCTCCGGAGTGCGGAGAACGTCCGCCCGGCTTGGCAAAAATTTCCAAGCTGCCGTTCGCATTGTGTGTGCAGTGTGGAAGAATCTACAGATATTTCAGAGCAACGTCTTCTTTTTATTTTTTTAGCTATATACCTTTTATCTAGTTCTTGCTTGCACAGTGCTTTTTTTCACGGGCATTGAGCATCCTCCTTCGCTTTTCTTCAGCCTCCACTTCACCGCCAAAACCCCTCCGCAAGACACAAGACACCCCGCAGTCAGGGCTTTGTCCCCGAAATTTGATATCCTGGTCGAATAGATCATTCTCATCGTTGTTCCGGCATCATGGGGGACATGGCAAACCAGATAAAGCTGTTGACGGGCAACAGCCATCCCGCGCTGGCCCGTCTCATCGCCAATCGGTGCGTATAGAACCGCTGCTGAGTTGGCGAGAGTGAATTCGAATTCGAGACTGATCGGACGGTTTTGATATGCTTTCAGGCTCGGGATTGAGATTGCAAAGACGCAGACCCTGAACTACTCGAATCAGGAGACCGCTGTGACCGTGGGAGAATCCGTCAGAGATGAGGATGGTCGGTTTCCGGATTTGCTTCTTATACCGTGAGAAGGAAGCTGACTACTGCATTGGGGTCGATAAAGTCTTCATCCTCATGTCCACTGTTCCTGGTGACATCAATGATGCGCTGATGGAACTGCTCATCATGGTTCACGCGTGCCGGGCTGCGTCCGCCCGGCGCATCACTGCTGTCATTCCCAACTTCCGTACGTAGCATGCCATTTGAAAACGTGGATAGCTGGCAGAGACTAATGTTCTGAGCAGCATATGGTTAGTGGCTGGAAAAGGATATCCTTTGACAAATCTCCTCCACTGTGAGCATGGCATACTGAAATGTGGAAAAAGCTCGCCAGGATAAGAAGGACAGATCCCGCGCTCCGATCAGCGCGAAACTTATCGCAAACATGATCCAGACCGCTGGCTGCAACCACGTTATTACCATGGACCTCCACGCCTCTCAGATTCAGGGCTTCTTCAACATTCCCGTTGACAACTTGTACGCAGAGCCTGACGTCATCAAATGGATACGCGAGAACCTCCCTGTGGACAAGTGCGTGATTGTCAGCCCGGATGCCGGTGGTGCCAAGAGGTACGTGTTTTCCTGTGGGAAAGAGCCTCGGGGACATGGATGAGCGCTAAAACCTTCGTGAAGAGCCACCTCCATAGCCGATCGTCTCGATCGCAGCTTTGCCCTGATTCACAAGGAGCGTCCCCGGCCAAACGAGGTCGGACGTATGGTCCTCGTTGGCGATGTTGCGGACAAGATCGCCATTCTTGTCGACGACATGGCCGATACATGCGGTACCTTGGCCAAGGCAGCGCAGTCAGTCAAGGACCACGGAGCTACAGAGGTCATCGCCATCGTCACCCACGGTATACTCTCCGGAAATGCCATCGAAACACTCAATAAGAGCTGTCTCTCCCAGATTGTCGTTACCAACACCGTTCCCCTCGGTGACAAGACCGAGCGATGCCCGAAACTGCGTGTGATCGATGTCAGTGCGACTCTCGCAGAGGCTATTCGGAGAACGCATAATGGAGAGAGCGTCAGCTATCTGTTCACCCATGTGCCATTATAAATTTTGGTTTGTTGTTACTGCTTGCTAGAGATGACTGGGATTGGCGTTTTCTATTGTATTGTTTTTCTTGGTGACAGTGAAAAGTGGCTCCATATTCCAGGACAATACTGGCCATGTCGACTGTACTTGAATTTCTTTTTTCTTCCAATGAAAAACTTACTCATGTCATGCAGGGTGTGAACGGTCGGTTGCTTCAAGCAGAGCAACTCCTTTAAACTGCAAATTTGTTGTCATCCTGTGAGGCATGACATCAGCATTGTCGAAGAGTCTTTCCTCTTCAAGCCACTGCTTCTCCCGTCGTTTATCATCTTGGCATTGAGCTTTTTGCCCTGCTAATCTTCTTTATGCGGAAGGCAATGGGAATCAGATTATAATAAGAGGTCAACGGCATGCGTAAAGGAAACGCTGGTGCAGAATCAAGACGAGCTGCGAATCTATAACTTGATGCCAAAACACTGCCAATTGCCCTCACCCGTCATCTTTCGGTTACCCATGTTGCACTCCGTCGAAAACCTCTCAATTTAGCCCGCTGTTCCCTTTCTCCGCGCCAATTGTCGGCCGATCCCATTCACATAGTGGGATCGGAAAGGTTTATCTCAGCTATATTGCTCCGCTTCTGTCGTGGACAGCCTGTCCAGGTGCTCGATTATGAGACTTCGTGAGCACCAAGATATACGACATGCGTGGTCGGTGCTGAATCGGGAGTCAATTTGCAATCTCCCGGCCCTGAACATGCTGAATCGAGCTTTGCCTCACAACCATACAGCACCAAAACCGGCCTGTTTCACAAACTGACACTAATTCCTCTCCAAATTGACATTTACCTGTGTGATAGACATACGTCGGGCTCAATACCAACAAGCAAGATTTTTAACTTCTTGAAACTGGCATAAATGTCTTGCAATTGTTTAAGCTCGCGTGGAATGACCCTCTGTCTGTGTCTCAATGCGTTTTGTGATCTTGATTAGGAACTTTTGCGGGTACACAATGAATCCGCCTTGATACCTGGTGTCGATGGAAGTCGTGCACCCTTGTTTCATCCTGCTGGATATCAAATGCTCACACCATCCTCGAGATGTCGATTTTCAGCGACGCCTCGGGTATTTTCTGGCCCGAGCGGATTCGCCTGCTCGGGCCCCAGTCGTAGCACGGTTTACGTGGCTCTTGGGAATCGTCGACAGTGGTGTTCTCCTTGTTACCGTACTTGTTGCCTTTGAGCCAACGTTCCGGGTTAAAGTGGTCTGGATGGGCAAACTCGCTCTCGTCATGGTGGATAGCGCTCCTATCTTCTTTCAGACATGAACAACTCACGCCCAGCTTGAAGGCCTCTGCGGCTGGGATCGAGTTCAGAGTTTCCAGCAATGAAACGGTCTTTGGTCCCGGAGGAAGATTCATTGGCCTTGAGCTGGTGAAGAAATATGGGAGGGGGGCCATCACCAACGATGAAAGTGATCGAAAAGGAGATCGGCTGAATCCCAAGCTCCCAACCTCGTTGCTGACCATCATCAGAGGCCACGGTTGCAAACTCTCGTTCAGGCGCCTTGAAGAATGGTGATTGTAAACCTAGCTCTCCGGGATGAAGAGGCAAACGGAATCCAAAACGACGACACCGTCTCCTTCCCAGAGCCTGCTGCAAGCTGGCGGGCTCATCGGATCCTTCACCTGATGCGTCATACCATGCATGGTCGAGTCTCTTAAGGGCTCGAAGCCCGAGTGACAAGAAACATACCGTGTCAGATTGACCTGGTTGCCCTGTAAGATCACACTGCTTCTCGACTGGCCCAGCATTCATTTTCGATATTGCACCTTTTAGGTTTTATTTGATTTGCGAGCTCGTCAAAGTTACTACTTCAACACACTGTCCTGGCTTGAACCTCAAGTTGGAAAGACATCAGCAACACTACGCGCCCTGCACACCATGGTAGTAGGTCAGAGAGTACTATTACATGTGGAGTAATTACAGTCGGTCGGATGGTTTGCCAGGAGTTGTTGCTCCTGTAAACAACCTGGTTCCGGGAGGACGGGACCAGGCCTCGCCGTTGAACGGCAACCCTTGCCAGGCGAGACGCCACCCACGGAGCAAATGTTTTGCAATCGAAGACAGTGGTTGTCTCCACAGCTCTGTCAGACTACGTCAGAAAGTTCAGATTCAGCGGCTGAAAGAGAGTTCCAAAATAGGCAATTGACGAACGAAATATATCAGGATTACGACAACCCGCGTTCTATATCTTACACACTGGATCCATCTCAACCAAGTCTGAACCCGCCACTCGTCCTGTCCTGCCAGAACTTCTGCGGGTCAACATCTCTTCTCACAGCCATCGCCAGCTCCCTCTGCTCGGCGCCAAGACGTCCCCAGTAATCCTGGCGATAATATGCGTCGTTCATGAACAGCGGGCGATGGATATCCGGCAACACTCCGTTATCGATGTTTCTCTGGATCAAGTTCTTCGAGCCGGAGTAGAGCGTCTGGGTGGCCGAGTCGACCTTGCGGTCGTTTGCGGCGCCAATGTACGAGTAGTCGTACTCCAGCACGATGTAGTCGTGGTCCGGGGAGAAGGACATGAGGTCGCCGCCGCGCTCGGCCGCCTTGCGGGTGATTGCGCGCGGCAGGGGCTGGAGAGCAATTGAGGCGATGAGGGCGGGTACCTCGAGGATGGACTTGGCAGTGTCCTTGAAGTGGTCGTAGAGGGATTGGAGGACCTCGATTCCGGCCTTGGGGTCGGTGCCCGAGGAGGGCAGGGGCAGGGTTTCGGTGGCGATAACGTAGCGCTGGCCGCGGAGGATGAATTGGTTGTTCTGCTTCACGAGGTCGAGGTACGACGTGGTCTTGGTGGTCGAGAGGATTGGGCCGATGGCGGTGAAGTTGTCGAAGACACCCAGCGGCGGTTCGATGCCGTCATAGAACAGGAACATGATCCAGAGGTCGACGAGGAGACCCTTGTTCGCCGTCATGATGATCCCGGCCTTGTCATCAGGGTAGTTGGTGGTGAAGTGGTAGACAGCCTCGAGAATCTCGGGCGTCTTATCCGCGGTGAAGATGAGATTGCCTCCCCAAGCCTGCTCACGGAAGGTCAGCTTTCTGATCCGATGCTTTGGCCCGACGAGCCCGTTATAAACTTAAGCGGTCTACCTTTTGCTCCATGGGATGCGTCTCGAGGGTGAATGCGGTCACAATCCCAAAATTGTTCCCGCCACCCTTGAGTGAGGCATACAGGTCCGGGTTCGACGTCGCGTTGGCGTTGACGATGGTACCATTTGCAAGTACAATCTCAAAGTTCAAAATGCTGTTCACGCCCCATCCGTATTGGGAACTAAGGAAGCTGAGTCCGCCTACCTGTGATTTAGCATGTTTCCCCGCCTGTACGGGCCAGGAACAGGAATCTGTTGTCGAGACGAACCACCAAGGAGATATCCACCAACTCCAACCTCACCCATCCGGCCGCCAACAACCGTCCGCCCCGTGTCCTTGATGGCCTCCATGAGCTGCTGCCACTCGAGGCCTGGCCCAGCGATGACGGTCTTGGTATGCGAGTCATATACCGCCTGGTCAAGGTTCTTGGTTGAGATCAAGATGCCTCCGTCGATACTGGCAAACCCATTGTTGGGCATATGCCCTCCTGATTTGACCGCGAACAGATCATTCGTCTCGTGGAGCGCAGTCACTATCTCGGCGACCTGCTCCGCGCTTCCGGGAGCCAGGATGCACCTGGGTCGCATGGCCGAGCATGCCTGCGACCAGTAATTGGCCTGCTCCTTTTCGTAGTCAAGGCTCAGGGGCTTGTCGACGTCGAAGCCCTTCTCCTTAAAGTCATCGCAGATATCTGCCGCGACCAGAGTCGTGGCAGAGACAAGCACGCCGAGCGCCGCCTTCAGGCGATCTGGAAGCACCATGGTTGAGAGAAATGACCACCGTTTGTGGCGTGACGGGGAGGGACCTTGGAAAAAGCTCCTACCGCTGGAGAGAATGGCACCGATTATATGCACTCCGAGGGTGCTTACGGTGGAAGGATCCTAGGACCGCTCAACTGGGCCCCGCATGTCTTCTTTTATTGTCTGGCAGACCCAGTCCCAATGGCAAGAAGGCAGATAGCACTGATGACCCACGCAACTGCTCGAAAAGGATAAACCAGAAAGAGTCATGCATAATCTACACTGCCATTTGAAGAGGTGATGTTCAGGTACATTGTCCCAAGCAGGCTAGTCATTTCACGGATAAAAAACAAGATGGCGGTTGTCGAGGAGTTCAAGTCGGCTTGAAGAGATCGGCACCGCTAGTGAGTGCACTATGTTAACCTAAGAAATCACTGCAGGGAATTGGGCTGTGATAAACTACGGGGGGAAAAGGGGATGCTGCCTTGTCCTCGGCATCACAAGGAAGACCATTAACTGCCCCATAATAGCCAAGATCCGGGCCGACCGCCATCCCCCTATTCCGTCTCGGAGCATCCGATGATGTCAAGAACTTCGACTTCGCGCCTCGAAAGTCTGAAGAAAAGAGGGGAACAGTTTTGTGGGCCCTTTCCAGATCCTCGATTGAGCCGACGCTGTGCTTTGGCTGTCAATAGCATCGAGTGTACACCATATGATGACGAGCCGAGGCCTGTTACACCACCAACCAGGTGGACGATAATTTACAGTCACTTGCGTGGGATATACCAATTATTTTTTTTTCTCTTTGAAATCCGAGTCGCGTTTTCAAATACACGGTGACTTTGGTGATCCTGTCTTCTGCAATATAGCCTTCTGCGCTGTTGGATGATGCTCACAAAATCGCCGCCTTGCCATCTCCAAGAATCCCTGAGCGACATCCTCGTCCAAAACGATGTTCCAGCCAATCGTGGACGTCGAAGGACGGGAGAACAAGTATTCTAGTCGGGGGGGGGCGGCCAGTTCTGCTGATTGACTTTTGAACACTCAAGCGGTCGTCTGCGGTTGTAGCTCAATTAGAAGATGTATTCGTCCAGAATGCCTCTCGTTTTAGGTCATCAACGCTCATAACATGGACTCTGGTATTCGGGAATCGCGCGTCAGACATTCCTGAACCAGGAGCATAATCCAGGTAATGCACTTGGCTGATTCCCGTGGAATCGAGAAAATCGAGGACGCGATGATAGTTCAGACCAACCTGGTCAATGCCATGGCTGTCATCCGAGAGGCAGAAGCGTCCACCTCTTGCGAGAAACTCCTTGAGTTGATGGGTTAGCCATGGAGCGGAGGAGAACCAAGCTTGACGGTCCATCTTTGCGTGCTTACTTTGCAGATCTCCGCCTTGGGATATGGCTCACTCATGCCCTTTCTCAGACTGGCCGAGTTGAGCTCGAGAATTCCACCGTAGTCTGCGATGAAATCCAGATTCCTCAAGATCTTCTCCCAAACTTTGGGCCACTGTCTAAAGCTCCTCTCTGGATCGTCACTCTTCAATCGGATCAGGTCAAAGTGACCCACCACCAGGGGCTTCAGGGCCTTGAGCATCTCAAGCTGTGCATCAAAGTAATCCTCAAACAGTTTTTCATCTGTTCCTCCAGCGACCTCTCGTGCCTGAAGATACATTGCCCGGTCAAAATCAATCGGAATGGTGTGAACATGGTGAACAGAGCCAACAAAGAGGTCAAAGGGAAATCTAGCCAGAGATGCCTGGATCAGGTCCAACGACGACGACCTAATCCAATCAATCTCGAATCCAACAAGGATCTTGATCTGGGATTCGTATTTTTTCCTAAGCCGCTGCGCCTCCTCGAAATAGGCGGCCTCATTTGCCAGCAGGCTTTCGTATGTTGCATTTGCCTCAATCTACGCTTGGTGAGCTTTCAATCCGACGGATCAACGTGATGGCCCACGCACCTCTTCGGGGTACAGATCTATACTCTCTCGTGGCATATGCTCTGTCAGGCAGAATACGCGCATTCCCTGTTGTATCGCAGTCTGAATGACTTCTTCCAGGGAGTCTTTTGCATGGCCAGGGCAGAATTGGCCAGAGTGACTATGGTGCGAGAACGGCATGATGGTAGTAAGTTGTAGTCACGTACTATTGCCAGCAGTACGAATAACAGCAGGTCAAGTCTTGTCACAAAAAGTAGTATGTACTAAAAAAACAGTGCTCAAATGCTTTGTGTCTGGGCAGACGAATCCAAAAAACAGAAAAGGTGGTCCTAGCAATATTATATAGTATAATATACTCTGGAGGATATGTGAGGATGAAGTTTTAAGTGAAAATAGTATCAGTAAATTGAAATGCTTGTATGTACGATCATTTTTGTCAATGACGAGGTTGATCAGAGTCATTCGATGGTGGATGAGTCATCAATCGGCCAACCTTGTCGAAAATGCTCTCTCTTTTTTAACCAGCCCAGACTCCCTTCATCTGCTCGTTGGAAGCCTCAACCGATGTTGTCGCTTGGTTCGCTTCTGTCTTTGGCGCACAGTACGAGATTATTGAAGTCAGAATAAAAAATCGATTAGAAAAGAAAGAGTAGAAAAAAAACGGATGATGACAAGAGGGAGATTCGAACTCCCGCGGGTTTCCCCAGCAGAATTCACGCTGATTTTAACCAATCAGTGAAGAGCTTTTCGCCGCTCTTGAGTCTGCCGCCTTAACCGCTCGGCCATCTTGCCTATTTTGGCCACGGAAACAGACCTTTAGTTAACTTGACCGAAAATCATGAAAAAGGACACGACTTTGCCCCTTTTCTACCCCTGAAGGAGAATGCCATCACAGCAAGGGCCGTCTTCTCCAGGGGAACGACTTGTGGTCATGTATTCCGTAACAATGTTGGAGGCGAGGAGCCTGATATCAAGACTGTGAGGTCCTCTGATTCAGGTCCATGGGAATGAGGGTCCAGGGCCAATCACGCATCAGCAAGGACATTTTCATCGACAGACGCTTTGGGATCCGCCCAAAAAATGCTAGGTGACCTTTTATCTCATGCACTGAAGAATGAGGGTCAAGACACTGAGATGTTTTGCACGCCGCTAACCGCTCATACTCCATACTGATGCTCAGTATCGACTCAAACGCCTCATTTGGAAGATAGGAGATACCGGACGGAGCATGCATGGTTGTTGGTAGATATTGTTTTGGTTGTCTGGCTGGGGAATAGCGAATGGTCCCAACATGATCTCTCCATGTTGACTAAATGTGCTCTGTGAGCCGGCGATCTATCGCCCAGGATTCGTGTGCTCTTTCAATCAAAATAGGGATTGAAGTCGCACCTGGCACGATCCCTGGAAGCGGTTGTCCTACCGCTTCGAAGTACTGAGACGTAGATTTCTCCCCAAGGTGCTGTTTTCTTCCATATATGTGATCAATTTTTCTGGCGAGTTCCTTGTTATCAGATTACTTATACTCCTGGGGCCATCTGCCAACGTTGACATTTTAACATGTCTTTTATCAGGCCCCACGACCTGCACAAACAGAATCGCACAGCGTCCGCTCGCTGACAAAACGAGCGGGAACGGTATCTCACCTCGTACACAGTTCAAACCCTAGACTCTCCCAAGAAGAGCGTAGATTGCAGTAATGTATGTGTCAAGTAAATAAGATTTCTGATCAGTAGGCGTTGCGATGAATCGCCAGCCAGTGTCCGTTGAATTGGGAGCCATCTTCCTTGCCCGTCTCTAGGCAAAAGAAGACAAGTGAGGACTGGCCACCAGCACGATGCAAAAGTGTGGACTTGATGCTGAGAGGTTGACACAAGCTCAGATCCTCTGGACTTGAGTCTCTGGCCCCTGTAGGCAATGTTATTAAGAAAGGGACTGATTCGGGATTTCATGGCATATATGGCAAGAGTATTAACATGCTCAACTTTTTCACCACAGCAAATCGTTGCTTTCTTTGTTAGAAGCTCCAAATGCTGTCCTCCCATTCTTCAGGGACACTGCGGGAAACGGTGGACACCGACAAAACCTGGTAGTGATGATTTCACCTGGATCACGTCCACAGAGCAATCAGTCACCGCGTCTCTTGGCACAGTTCATAATGCCTTGCCAGAATGTGAGAACGACACCGCTGGGTTATATATACAAGGATTCAGTCTCCATATATAGGAAGGAGAGAGATGGTGTGGAAACAAAAAATCAGAGAAAGAAAGGAAGGTGATCCAAACAGGTGAAAGTCTGGAAGAAAAGGGGGCCACTCTGCGAGTTTCTTATGATTCAGATTCACAAACCACCCTGCGAGGCATCCAGTGAAGGGCCAGTGCAGTGGAAAGCGGTGACGGAATAGGTGTTTCGCGGACGCGAGGAAGCGTAGACTTCAACCAACAAGGTCGCTTCCCCTTGGGATTGTAATGACTCGTCAAGGCTGACATGAGTCTCGATTCTGCAGGATAGAGATTGACGTTCCGGGTCACGTCTCACAGAAGCCATTGCTCAGATTCCCAGTTGCCATAGGACAGGAGGCCGTGGCAGAGAAATAACCGAGAAAGAAACGAAAAGAAACCGCAAAATCTTGGGAGGTGGGAGTAGAGGTTTATCCTACCTGTCAAGTCCCTACCAAGGTAAAAAACGGTGCCCAAGCCTAGCTAGGAGACATCACACATAGGCAACATCAAAAATCCCAAGAGATTTTGGTTTGTAGGGGTGGGTTGTCGGCGCTGAGGTCCGCCTTCAACCTCCCATTCATCTGTACTTGGAACTTTTTTAACAACCTCGATCAATGATAGCGGTCGAAGTCGTTTCCCCTCCCACTCTGCGCCCGGTCCCCTGCCGCCACTCTCGCAATAGTATATCAAACCGATGCGTGCGGATGGTCCGAATGCTGGTCGTGTCTGGCGAGAGACGGGAAAGGGGTGTCGGAGACTCCGGTTGTAGTCTGGTAGTAGTACGATTCAATACGTGTCAACTTATAGTGCTAGTTGTTCAGCCTGATAAAATTCAGCCATTTGAGAGTGAACCGGGATACTATAGATGACATTAGTTGTGTAGACAAGCAATCCTCTGGTCGATGACTTGTTCGACAGAGAGAGCGAGAACTTGGAAGTCGGTCGGGGATAAGATAGGCCGTTGCCCGGCAGGGCCGGAACGGCGAATCTATTGACCGATATTCGGCCGATGAACTTCCGGACTCACTTTTTGGCTGCTTCATTCGATTCTGCACCCACTCTTGCGTGTTGGGACTGTCTCGCCATGTTCTCGACGAAAGGGTGGGAAAGCCATGTGAGTTGCTTTTGGTGGGGGCAGGTGGCATCTTTGTCCATGCCTGGAAATGCTCGTCTGAGCGTGTGCGTCTTCTGTGCAGAGCCTCTCTCCCGGCTTGCCTGCAGTCACACCATGGGTCAGGTCAAGACCGTTGGCTCTGCCCACTGCAACCAGCAACCGCAGGGCCGCAGACGGGTCTGCTCGTGCTCTCCGTGCTAACAAAGAAACTGAGCAAAGCGCGCGTGCAACGGACATGATCTCCGCATTCCCCCGAGGCTAGTCACCGCCCAACAGCCACGAGGGACTGGCAAACTAGTAGTGCCACTGAGAGAGCGGTCAGATCTCGAGCCAACGAACCCAGAGCCGCCAGAGCGAATCGTTTACCAGATGGGCGTTTTCCAACGCGAAGACGCCGACAGGGTTACAGCGACGTCTGAGGCGACAAACCCAACTTACGACAACCCGAGATCCTCATCCACGAACGAGATTTGAGAAGTGATGGGGAGGTAAAGCAACGGATGCTAGCTCACAAACCTTTGGAGGGGGAAAGGAGATGGAAGGATCGTTCTCTGTGTCTCTCCTTTTACCCTGCTACATCCAGACGGGAGGTTCCTCGCGATGCGCGTAGATGATGGGTCGATATTTTCGTGTTTTTCCTAGATGTAAGGAAAGGTGCCTTTGCCGACATCAAGATGATGATGATGATGGCACAGAGAGCCGTCATGTCGGAAGCGTGGAGAGTCTGGTGCTGGTTGCCTGGTTCACCACAACCAGGCGTAGACCTCCAGCACATCCAAGCGCGGAACGCCGTGGGCAGATAACCTGCTACCTGGCCCGGCCAATCCACGACCCTGAATCGTCCAGTGGTGCTGTCTGTCTTCTCTCCTCTCTCAATTAGGACTACTGCTTCGCCAGGGCTTCTGTTACAGAGTAATTCAGTCTCCTTGCTATTACAGTAGAGCTAGGTAGACGAGGCTCCGTGAGCCAACCGTCGGCGTTTAGTGCCCCACCGCTGGTCTGATAAGCGGCCTGTGGTGACCTCATCGCCGCCCGATAAGCATTCTCTCCTCCTCCTCCTCCATCTCCATCTTCATCATCTCGACCAAGCACCACGACTCCTACTTACGACTCTAGCTTGCTGCAGTCCTGAGCCAGCGCAGTGTGTCCTTGGCTGCTCGAGATCACTGCCAGACTCGACGTCTCAGGCTTCTTGGAGGGGCTTGTAAATGACCCCGTTCGTCCTCCTCCTTCACGGTGTCCCAGCTCTCCGCTCAAGGTAACGCCTATACTGCGCTGTTATCAGCGTGATTCTCGTTGCGAGAGGGCGGTTGTCTGCTTGTTCCCTGACGCTGAAGTGTTCCACATCCTGCCGCCTCTTCCCATCGTCGGCCTCTCTGCTGGCCTGACGCCATTCACCAGGCTGTGAAGGGATACCTCAGGCAGAGAGAGTCTCAGCTCTTTCCGACCCCGCCCCCTCCACCTCCCGACCGCCAACAACACTCTCTCCATCCCATCTCCCGTTCATCTTTCTTGACTGCCTATCGTGACCCTCTCCGTCAGTCATCTCGAGCTGCGGCAGGTCAACTCCCCCGCCCGTTCTGCTCCCTCTGTGCACCGAGACACTGGCTCTGCCCAAAGTCACTGCGGCACCATGGAGCCTTCGAGTCGTCGTAAGTCATCATCGATCCCCCCATCAACGCATCAAAAATGCCGCTTTTCTTTTGCTGACCCCGTCTCTCTTTCTGTCGCTAGTGACCATCACCCTCATCCCTACCGCCTCCTCCCCAGATCCCGTTGGCCCACGGGTCCTTGTCCTCGGTCCCGGACACTACACTGCTGTCGTGGGCCGTTCCTCCAAGGTCGAGTCCAAGAATCTCATTCCCGCAAGGGACAATGGCTGGTTTGACAACCGAGTCATGTCTCGCACTCATGCAGAGTTCACTGCCATTCCAAAGTACCAGGTATAGATATATATTTTGTCACGCTTCCCTCATACTACTCCCATCTGTGGTTTATTTGGAAGTGACGGAGCAGTGCTGACTGAGTGATGACTTGATAAAAGGAGGTTTACTTGATGGACACCCATTCCATGCACGGAACTTGGGTCAACGGGGTCAAACTGACCAGCGGCAGAAAGACACTGTTGGAACAAAACGATGTCTTGACTTTCGGTGCAATGGTCACCAGAGGGGCGGGTGAGCTCGCCCATTCTCCTAACTTGCACGTTGTGGGGAGAGCGCTGACAATCGATCGATGACAGAGACCTACGATCCGCTCAAAGTCCGCATTGAGCTGGAATGGAGTGAGATCAAGTATGTGTTCTCTACACCTCGTACTCCATGCAATAATCGACATAAAATACTGATTGGCTATATTCCCAGGGCGGATAAGGAGCCAGCTCCATCGAAACCCATCCGATCGTCAAACACGTTCGTTGTTCCGGACGACGATGACGACGATGATGACAAGCTGTCCGACGTTGAGATTGTCGAAACGCCGATCGTCGAGATTGAGGATACTAGTGATGACGAGCAAGGATATCAGGAAGTGCAGGCACGGGCCACTAAAGAAGCCGTCAACGAGCATGAAGAGAGCGAAAATCTTTCTAATGAGGATAGAGACATGGACAAGCAATCTGAGGAATCCGAGAGTGACGACTACTCAATTAACGGCGGAGTTGATGCTGATCCCGATGTTGCTCGTTCTGAAGCATCCTGCGACACCGAAGACTCGGCCCCCTCGGTCGCCTTCTCTGTTCCCAACGAAGAACAGAGCGAGCCTTCTCCCCCAACATCTCCCCAGACCAACGAGACCCATGTCCCCGATGAGGGCAGCGAGAAGCAACATTTCCATCAACCCAGACCTTGGCAGGTCCCTGCACATCTCGAGGAACAGCTTCCCATGGCCGATCGTGTGACCCAGCGGGTGGCTCAGACACTGTCCTCTGCCAGTCTCAACCTTGAGTCTCAGACTTGTGCAGACTCGACTAACACATCTCCTGGAGATGTCCCTGAGCCCAAAGAACCTGAGGATGACGCCATCGCGGATCCCAATACCGCGAACAAGGTTTCCAAGGCGGATTCTGGTCAGTATGTTGATGATCCGACAGAGTCGCGCTATCAAACTACGGCATCGGTCCCCCCAGCGCAGACTACGACTGTCTCGTACGATGCCTGGATCAATCGCCCTAGCTCGGCCTCGTCCCCCGTTGAACCAAAGGTCGGTGGTTTTCTAGGGAATGGTCCGACTGACCCACGGACTCCCATGAATTGCCACTTCGCCGTTCCTGTGTGTAAGAAACCGGCGCGACTGCCATCTCAACAGAACCTCTATTCCTGGCGCTCTGCCTGTCCGACATATCCATCTAACACACCACCGATGCCCTCTTCCTACGCCCATGGCCCATTTGCGTACCCTGCGGAGTCTTCGCAGACGGCCGGCGTCACAGTGTCCCCAGTCAACAACATGCCACCAACGACGCCCACTGCTACTAACGTTGAATCATTTTCCAGTCCCTCACCCGGTGCAAATCCCCTTTACACCACAGCCTCTGGCTCCATCTACTGCCTTCCCCCTGCCGGTGGTTATTCGGCTTGTGGATTTGCCCGTGAGGACTTTTCAACTCGAGACGAATGGCTGAAAGCTCGACTGGATAACATGATTGAGCGGATGAAAACGACCCAAGAAGCCAACGAAAAGGCCGTCAAAGCCACATCGAGAACATTGTCGGTCAGCAGATCGGACCCTCGAGCCATTGTCCAAGAGAGCGGAGACAATATCCTGAAGAGAAAACGTGACGAGCCAGAGGCTCTGACAAATCTCAAGCCAGTTGAGGGTTCTGTTCAGGACCCGCAAGCTGCCTCGGCAACAAATGTGACGGATTGTCTGGAATCCAAGGTCGAGTTAACCAACCATACGTTTACCCGAGAGGCTACGTCCGAGATGGTCGTTGTTGAGAATGACCGCACCGAAGAGAGTGAGGAGCGTCCACGCAAACGATCAAAGACTTCCCACCAGAGCAGCAATATTACCAAGTACGTCGCTACTGCGCTAGCGGGTGCTCTTGTTGGTGGCATCGGTACAATCATGGCCCTGGCTGCGCTTCCAGCCGGCTTTTTCGAGTGAAAGTAATTGTTTCAATATCACCACCGAAATAGACGACGGAGGTCAAGGACGCATCCCTTTGGAGCTTACGATTCATAACCACCGTGATCAAGTCTGACCCTGGACCGAGAAGGTATGAAGCCTCGAGTGGATCGGATGCGTTCAGGAGTTGAGGGTTCTTCTTTGCTGTGCTTTAACATATTGCTTTCTCGCTTCATCTCCCCGCTTTTCTTATTCCTTCAATTGTCAATCCTGCCTTGTCATTGATTCGGTATACACTGTCGATTCGATGACGCGGTGTGCCCACCTTATCCCAAAAAAATGCATTTAGTTTATTTCTCTGCTGCAGTCTTTGCTTCGAGACTCGAGGTGGTTTGAAGACGCGGAGGCTCAGTGGACCGGCGGACTTGTGTATTTGAGGCGGAATGCGTCGGTGATATCGTGCTATTCAGCTACGGAGATGAGGGGCATTCTATGGAAGATTTCTAATCCTGGTGATTCCGGACATGATTTCCTGCTAGGTAGTCTGTAGTTCTTAGGTCTCTACTACAAGGGTCATAATTTCCAAGTCTACTCGATTCCATATCCGTTGCTCCCAGAAGACGAATGCAAGCAACTAAAATTTCAAAAGTCGGTGCCAAAGGGATCGCCAAACCCAGTAAGCAAGTCGTCCAGCACCGACATGTTGATCTCAGGGTACTCCTCCAGGTTGGGCAAGGCAGGAGGCGAGTTGCCATGTACGCCCCGCTCAATCTTCTCCAACACCTCACTGCAGTTCTCCAGACAATTATCCGCGATATCCCACGCGAACTTGTCGCGGTACAGCCGCAGCGTGTCAATCATGCCCCTCGCCATCTTGAGCGGTACACCATTCAAGGTGCTACTGCTTGCGTTCGCGCTGCCTGTCATGCTTCTCCCATCGCTAGCGTTCTCGTTCAACGGCCTCGCGCATGAGGATCGCAGCAACGAACTTCGAAGCAAAAACGACGTAGCGGACGTTAACGAGAAGGCGTTCGCGGGGAGCCAGAATCCGTGGAAAGGGGAGGAGCGGGCGTCGTGCAGTTGCAATTCCTGGACAAAGTAGACGATGTCTTCGGCGGCGCGTTGGGCGAGGAGGTGGGATGACGATAGTGAAGAAGAAGATGATGATGATGATGATGAGGAGGAGTAGTCGGATGTACTATGGTTTGCGGATTCGCACGTGTCAGCCGGGGGAAGGGGAGGAAAGGAGGATCGGTCCAGGTCGAGTTGGATGCGTCGGAGGAGGAGCTTCACGGCCAGATAGGCGAGGCGCAGGTTTGCGGCCCCGGGAATGGCGGTGAGTGCTGTTGTGTCGCCGCGGATGATGGGTCTGCGGATGTCGGGTGGGAGGGCCTCTTCCCATTGGGAGAGGAGGAGCTCGAGGTCTGTGGTGGTGGGGGGCGCGTCCTGGCAGCTGCAGCCCGCTTTGGAGACGCGGTAGATATGCTCTAGGTACCGGCCGAGCACTTCAGTGAGGGTGATGAGGGAAATGAACACGGATGCAGCTGACGCTTGAGACGGGGAAGGGTCGGGACCACAGAGATCGGAAGCAGAGGGGATGGGCACGTCGTGCTGGGCGCGGTGGATGAGCATCGGGGTGCCGTAAGCTAGACTGCACCTGTACCAGACTGTTAAGCGTCGAGTTGAGAATTCGATGAGAGTCGAGCTTGTGAAACCAGCTTTGACTTACCAGCGATCTACCACGACGACGACCCACCAGAGTTTAATCCTGATCTGCTTTTCCAGGGGCGAGATATCCCAGTTCGAGGGATCCCGATTCAGACCCAACGCATTGGAGAAAGAGACCGCGAGGCCCATCAATCCCCCGTTGCAGAACATGGAGGTACTTGGTCTTCCGCAGACGTTGAGGATGAGGGCTATCACGGTCGATGTGCCAGGAGACATGAATACCTCTGAACTAAGGGCCTCGTACGCCTGGACCCAGATAAAATTGATATCGGGGCAGCGGGTGGTGCGCAGTCTGGGCGAGTCCGCCCAGTATATCAGGGCGCTGGCGTATAGATTGGAGAGCAGCGCGGGAGAGATGTTCTGTCGATGGTGCGAGTAGGTGTATTTGAACGACTGTTCGTCGAACACAGGGAAGCAGACGTTTGTCTTTGCGAAAAATCTGGCCCCGTTGGGTTAGCCGAGTACAACGTGTTCACGTATGCTGTGTACCTCAAGTAACTGGGCATTACGCACAGCTCGACCAGATCCTCCGCATACGGTTCAATGAGCTTCTCGATAAGCTCACATTTCTCAGACGCGCGCGAAGGATGCGATCTGGCACCCACCGGCCGCTTCAGAACGGTGCTGAACAGAACCCGCCGAACCGTGCCAGCACCAGTCGCAGCAGCAGCAGTCTGCGGGCCACCCGTCGAGGATGAAGGGAATGTTCGAACAAGGCGGCTCCCACCCACGTCTCCAGTGGTTGTTGTTGTCAGATAGTTCTGCAACATATCTTTGTCGTCTGCAATGGCCGGGCTCACGACGTGGGAGCTCCTCTCCCCCGTTTCCGTGGAGATGCCCACCCAGTGGTGAGTTGAAGGTGCGGGTGCTTCTGCCGGTTGATAAGGAGGTTGATGATGGCGAGTGTTCTCAGAACATTGCAATGACTCTAGACAAGGAGCTGGGATCTCCTGTGAAATAGGAGCATTGCTATGATTCGAACCCGTGGCACGTCTGCGGCTCCTGAAAGCTCTTCGGGATCCCAACTGCTGTGTGTTCATTGACGATCCTTGCGAGGACGACTGCAAGGGGTTTGGAAAAACGCACTCTGTGCCATGGACCTGGCACATGACGCACTTGTCCGCGGCCTTGCTGCCCGTTTTACACCGGGACTTTCGCTTGCGGCAGGAGAGACATGCTGGATGTGAATGGGATCGATACGGTCTTCCCTCAACGGCGTGATGAGGACTAATTGTCGGACTGCTGTGCCTGGATCCAACGTCCATTCCTAGCCTAGCCGTCTGGTGGGAATAACCAGGGTGAGCTGAGACCATCAATAAAGATAAAACTAACAACACTACTAGTAGGCTACTAGTAGTAGTAGACAGGAGTTGAGATAAGTGATAGTTGAAGTTGGCCGCGGGGCGGCGGGGATCCCAAAGTTCCCCACACTAAATGGGCGTTCCCCGCGGGGAACCTGGCGGCAAATTTCCCGATATATCTGCACCAACCTGCGATGTCCAGCAACCAATTACAAAAGGAGCGTGCACATGTCAGCACCGTTGCACTTATAGATTATAGTATTATAGCGACTCCAAAAACATCATCTGTGGCTTTGTTCGTCCTTCCCGCGTTGCTCCGGCCATGTTTCATCCTTTTGCGGTGCTTCATTGAATTATTGCGCTTGTATGGATAGTACGTATGAATGCATAGTTGCGCGGCATGTGTGTATCATTTCAAAAAAAAGAAAAGAAAAAGCCAATGTTCAGGTAAAGCTCGATGACACCAGGAATGGGCAGAAGGAAACTACCCTCAATGACCCACAAAAAGTCAGCCCAGCTTTCTGTGGTCATCGCGCCCAGTTGCTTATCCATAGTGTCGTTTCTCATGCGTCCACTTTGAGGGTAGCTCAGGCGTCTTCTTTATCGGGTGCTAGCTCATAGCTGGTGCCCTCTCTGGCCGAGATGCGCTGAGAGTCGACGGGTAAAGTTTGGATTACCGCCAAAGTCAAGCTCCTTCTTCCCTTTGCCATGCTGGTGTGACTCAGCGTCGATGGGGGTACTTTGAAAAGATTCAACTACAACGTCTGAGTAGCGATGGTGCAGACAAAGAAGGTGATGGCAACCGTTGCGGCAATCCTTGCTAGCCTTCTCCCCCGCTGAAGCTGGTGAAAGCTCCTCACATGATTATGACGTTGAACTCGGCCATTCTCTTGCGCTAAGACAACCTCCAGAGGCTAGCATTGTCTCTGCAACACTCATGACAAGCTCTTCTTAGTCAACAGGAGGATCGCACGGGTAGCCTCCTGGCTGCATGCCCAGCAGAATTGCGCAGGGACTCGTAGCAGGCCCAACTCCCTTCGATGACCGTTGCACCCCTGATGACAGGGCCAGATTCGTCATTGTTGTCGTTGTCGAAACGGAAGCTTCTCTGGAGCGCCCCATTTCTGGCAAAAGAGAATTCAAGGTTGCAATGAGCTAAAGGCACCGTTTCCACAACAGTCATTGACCAGAAGAGACTCCCAGTAACTGGCGGCAGGGATGGTTGGAGCGGAAGATTGTCCTCTCTGGACACCTGTTGGCTTAGGAATTGATTTGAAGCAACCATAAGGCGCTGCAAGTAACAGCCCTTGGCATTTAACTTCTTCCCCCATTTCCCCATGGTATAGATGGTATGGTAGGGATTGGACCCCTTGACGATGTGAATCTGGGGCCTCCATCCCACGACTCCGGGTATCGGGCGGGCTCAGTGTTTTGCCGCATTAGGCAAAGAACAAAAAGCGCATAGCATAGTGATGATAGCTGTACACTCTTGCCATTGGGGTTGTTTTGAGCTGGGATCTTAGCCAGGGAACAATGGAATGATTGAAGTTTCTGGTAGGAGAGGAACAGAAAGGGAGATGCCGGAGCCACCTTACTCCGATCCGGTGAAGAGTGTGCTTAGTCAGTAGTCAGGGGTCACATTTTCATCTCCGGCATTCAACATCCATTTCGCTAGTAACTAAGGAGTAGAAGGATGTACTGCTACTCGTAATATTGGGCCAAAGCACTCATAATTCAGCATCCCAGTACTCGTGGGGATGTGAACGATCATCAATCATGGCCACAGAGACCCCATCTCAATAGCTTCTCCGCACTGAATTAACGTCATTCCCCGCGGGCTTCCCCGCGGGGACTACCCAACTTCCCCCACCTTAGGGTCGTTTTCAGAGTAGTATATCAAGAGAAGCTCTCTGGACGTACCATGGCAACGTGAATCTTCTATTCAGAAAAGCTCGTTGTATTCTCCTGTTCTCCTGTTCACCCTCAGTGCCTACCAGTGACCTCAGGTTTCACACTCAATCGTCCTACCTGTTGGATCTATTAGTTGCTTAATCCTCATCATGTCCTCCGAGGCGGTGGCGTTCTGGTCCAGAGCAGACAAATATCTGATGAAGACGGGCGTGCCATTCTTCCCCCTCATCGTAACCAAGGCCAAGGGCACGATACTGTATGATGCCGAAGGTAGACAGATCCTTGATTTTACCTCAGGCCAGATGAGTTCTCTCCTGGGCCACTCCCACCCAGAGATTGTCGAGGTGGTTAAAAAGTATGCCGGAGAGCTCGACCACCTCCTCAGCAACATGGTGACCCGGCCCGTGGTCGATCTCGCAGAACGTCTGGGCCGTTTGCTGCCCGCTCCCCTGGAGAAATCGTTCTTTCTCAACACCGGCGCTGAATCCGTCGAAGCCGCCATCAAGATCGCCAAGTGCTATACTGGGAAGTTTGAAATCGTCGCCTTCTCGGCAAGTTATCACGGCCTGACGCAAGGCTCGGCGTCTGCCACGTACTCCGCCGGTCGCCGGCATGGCGGCCCCGTCATGCCGGGACAGCTTGCCTTTCCGGCCCCCTATGCCTATCGCTCCCCGTTCCGGAAGCCCGATGGCTCGTACGACTGGGAGACAGAGATGGACTATGGATGGTCGCTGATCGACCGGCAGAGCGTTGGCTCCCTTGCGGCGTTTGTCCTAGAACCAATTCTGTCAACAGGTGGAATCCTCGACCTGCCTAAAGGCTATCTCAAGCGAATGAGCGAGGAGTGCAAAAAACGCGGCATGCTTCTCATCGCAGACGAGGCTCAGACGGGAGTTGGCCGAACTGGCCAAATGTTTGCATTCCAGTACGACGAGGGCGTCGTCCCCGACATTCTCTGCCTGTCAAAGACGCTTGGCTGCGGTTTGCCGCTGGCCTCCGTAAGTACCACGGCCGAGATTGAACGAGGTTGCAACGAGGCAGGCTTCCTCTGGTTGACAACGCACTACAACGATCCTCTCCCCGCGGCCGTCGGTGACAAGGTCCTTGAGATCGTCGTGCGCGACAATATCTGCCAACGAGCAGCTGAGCGTGGTGAGCAGCTACTCAACGGCCTTCGTGCGCTCCAGAAAAAGTACTGGTGCATCGGTGACGTGCGTGGTCGCGGCCTCCTACTCGGTATCGAGGTCATCTCAGACCCCACAACCAAAGCCTCGGGTTCTGCTCTCGGTCACAGCGTTGCACAGCGGGCTCTGTCTCGAGGACTTTCGTGCAACATCATCACTTTCCCGGGCATGGGGGATGTCTTTCGCATCGCGCCTCCCGTCACTGTCACGGCTGAGGAGATCGAGCAGGGACTGCAGATCCTTGACGAGGCTTTTGCGTATGCTCTCGATAAACATGGCTTGTCTGCTTAAAAACCATACATGGTGCCGCACTTGTCGTTCCTTTGGAACCTCGTGAAGTGGTTTTAACGGGACCGTGCAGATAAATAGAGAATGACAACTTCTCTAGCTGGGTTAATATAATAAGTCGGAGTAGACTATCTGGCCAATTTCAAGCCAAATCATCCCTACACTTTCGTGCATGGCGTCTCTCAGGTCAGCCGCTAGACATCCATGCCATGCCGAAGATTTCATGCCGAAAATTCTTCCTTCCACGAGCCCAAATATCAAGTCGAGCATTCGCACTTCACATGTCCACGTAGATAGTGCTCTGACCAAAATATATTCATGCCCAAGCACTGAGCAAATTGGAATGCACGACAGTTCTCTTTACCCGGCCTCTCGCACCGTCCTCCGCCCCATCCCAATCATCATGGCTGCATCCGCCGACACCTCGGCCATGCTCCGAATGCCCTGACAACCCTCTTGGCGAATGAGCAAGTCAGGAAGACCTGCAACGTTGCTCCATCCGGGAACGCTTGCTCTATGTTTTCCATTAGAAATAGGATCCTAGTACTTACAGTTCTCGTGTATCATGTGTATCTAGCGGCGCTGCTGTTGTCAGGGTCCTGGGGGATAGGAAGCCATGTACATTACATGGAGACAACATGCCCTTTTGTGGGGAAGGCGAATTCATACTTACCCCGGGGGAAGGCCCGAGATCTGCAGGACCCTTGAGCATTGAATTGGTAGCGTGTCCGGAGTACGGAGGATAGTACTGCTGATCCGAACAAGGATGTTCGGCTTGAAAAGATGAAACGGACGGAGCTGGCGGTGGAGCCAGCATGATATGTACTTCTCCTTTCCCATTTCTCCATGAGCAGCCGGAAAGAAGGGCCGCATTTGTCTCGGCTCCTTAAAATAAAACGGAGGACGGTGAGTCGCAGTGCATTGTCGGAAACGGAGATCATTCATGGACTTTCTATTTCCTTGGAAAGCCCAACCAAGCACTTGAAGCAGGGAGGGAAGGACTACGGCAGGGGTTGTGAAGAAACCATAGCAGATTAGTCTGAAGAATTGCCGTCGGCGGGGTTAAGCTAGGTCTACCTGCTCAGGGAGAGACAATGGGTATAAAAATGACCCGAGAGATCGCATATGCCCTCGGGACGGGCAAAAATTGCGTCCTAGATCACTCTGTGCTCAATTTCTCGCGGCATCAACTATTAGCCTCAACGACCCAACGATAGAGTCGAGATGAAGGTCGCTGTTGCATCCCTTCTCCTTGCTTCTGCCGTCCCAGGCATCTTTGCGCAGCCCACCGGGAGCCTTGAGAAACGGGCCGACTTTTGCGGGCAATGGGACTCCGAACAGAGCGGCCCGTATATTGTCTACAATAATCTCTGGAATATGGGCACAGGTACGGGCTCGCAGTGCACGGGAGTCGACGGCATTGATGGCTCGACGCTGGCGTGGCACACCAGCTGGTCCTGGTCGGGAGGGTAATTAATTCTAGCCGGGAAACTACTACCTTTGCGAACGAAGCTCGAGGCCTAACATGTTCTTTGCAGGCAAGGCCAAGTCAAGTCCTACGCAAATGCCGTCCTTGCAGACATTGTCTCCAACCCACGCGCCATCTCCGACATTAACAGCATCCCCTCGACCTGGCGCTGGAGCTACAGCGGCAGCTCTCTCGTCGCCAACGTCGCATACGACCTCTTTACCTCCTCCAGCCCCTCGGGCTCCGAGGAGTACGAGGTGATGATCTGGCTCGCAGCACTGGGCGGCGCGGGCCCCATCTCTGAGACAGGATCGCCGATTGCGAACCCCACGGTTGCGGGGGTCAATTGGAATTTGTTCGAGGGGTACAACGGCAACATGCACGTGTACAGCTTCGTGGCTGCGGGTGGAAGTGTTGAGAATTTCAGTGGGGACTTGAAGGATTTCTTGAACTATTTGGGGAGCGAGCAGGGGATGGACCAGAGCCAGTATGTGATCAATATTGGCGCGGGAACAGAGCCGTTTAGGTACGTGAAGCTTTGGCTACCACCAAACGGATCTTTGATCATCGTACTGATTCCCTCAACAGTGGTAATAATGCCGTCTTCACCACTTCTGCGTATAGCGTCCAGGTTCAATAGAGACCGTTGCCGAGGGCAACGGGATCTGAAGCGAGTGACCACGACCGGAAAGATTGGATGAGAGTGAGTTGTACGAAAGAGCTTTGCGAATGCAGGGAAAAGATCCGCTCGTGGAGAACCCTTCTGCATTCATTCAGTGCACTTCAAATATCTGTCATGTTGTAAATATCGATGTATCAGTCTAGGTCACACGCTTCATGTGCGCGAGAGCATCGTTAATCAACTTTTTTAGCTCTTTAGATCGCCACAAGCGACTTCTCCATGCAATAATGATGCCTAAGAGGGCGTTCTAAAGCCGGATGGTGGAGCCTAGCGGCCTGGGAGAGCCGCGCCACCAGGGCATTCGAGTTCATTTATTGCCGTCTTGCAATGAGTCTTCTGAACAGTTCCTAGACTGGTAGCATTTCCGAGTCCGTGGTGGGTTTGGACTCTTCCCAAGCTCTCAGGAGTGCACGTATGAACATTGTAACTGGCGCGAGAGAAGCGGGTCGCGGCTTTCAATAACTCCCTTCCCTGCATCCTTTGAAGAGCTGCTAGGGTCAAGCCATATATCATACGACCTGCTAAGAAATGGTCTCGACTGTAAACGCATCGACAGTGTCATCACAGTTCTGTTGCGGATAGGAAGAGAGTTCTCGTTGCAAGAAGAAAGTCGTGATCTCTTCTTTCGATAGCTCCGTTCATGGCATTATTATGGCGCTCCTGGTTGGTCATTGACGCGCTTTCTGAGCATTCGCTGTAAAATAAATGGATTAGCTGCAGTCTTTCACCATCACAGAGGTTCCGCAGCTCTGCTGCAGCGTCGTCGAGGATCTCCTGGAGGCGTTGGTCGGCAATCTTCTGAATCTCGCTCTGCACTCACGGGATCACCCTTGATCACGTGCTCCAGAGCTGCCTTGACCCATCTAGTAGTAGTAGAGGTTAAAGTAGTCGACCTGATTGACATGCCGTCTGGCAACCACCGGCCAACGACTGGATTGCTAAGTAGCTTTCAGGCAGTTCTTGTTCACGCACATATAAAACTTGAAAAGGCAAGGTTAGTAGAGTACAACTCGAGAAGAATGCCGAGGTAATTGCTAATCATCTTGACCCAGACGTCAAAGGCGGCCGAAGCGTACGTCAAGTCACTCAGCCCTCAGATTGCAAGGGAAATGTTGGTCGCCCATACTGCATGTTATACAAGAGCTACCACGGCTTCCTGGTTTTCAAATATATGTTTACACGGCAGTGACGTGCGAGAACCACGATGCTTCTGTTGCGCTTCAAGTGAAATACAGATATCTCTCTGGCTATGAAGACAGTGCCGCAAGGGTGGCATTACGTCTGTCGGCCGGGCAGACGTGATTGATAAGTACTTGTACAGAACAGCCAGAGACGGTGACAGTCGATGACTATTGATTGTCTTCGCCAACAGGCCGATCATACACCATCCGGGGGAGTTCAATCGTCTTTGCAAATCTTGCCTGGAAGTAGTACTGTTTCTCCTCCCAAGCTGATGTGAAAATAGTCGAAGAGGCCTGCTTACACGCAACGGTTGCGTACTAAAGAGCTTCAAGACTCTGAGTCTCAATCGCCCAGCAAGTCAAAAGCTCAGAAATCCACGGAGAACACTATCCCACTCGCTCTCCAGATGCCAGATGAAAGAGAAAGCAACGTCACAGGTCTCGCAATATGAAAAGAAAGAATAGTACTAACATTCCACTGTGTTGATGGCAGCGACTATGAGGCTAAACCAAAGTTGGCAAAAATAGGCTAATCCTAAGTGAAGCGACGCATCAACATGATTCAGTCTTCTCTTCAGCTCTCCTCTACGCTCACACCAACCGACGGACATCTCGCCTCCTTGTTATCATTGTACAATTAACTATCCCAGAGCTGCGGACACGCGCCCTCATGCCAGTCCTTCACTCGACTCATGCAGCTTCCCGTTCGCCGACTGCAATCACCCCAAAAAAGGCTGAGGCGGTGCTCTGGCGACACTACAATCCTGTAGGTATTTGAACTGCTCCTCGAGTACTTTGTTTTGGGGAACACGTGCGTCGTCCTCTTGATTATGCTACCTTTTTTCCTCATTTTCCATTTGTCTCTGCCTGTTCTGTCATGCGTTTTCTTCTTTGGGGGACTTCTTCTCTTCCATGCCTTCTCAGGTCACACAGATCTGCCTTGATGCAGGCTGATTGGCGCCACGCTGGGGACAAAGGCGGTTGCATGATGGTATCTTCGGACGACAGCCGGACGTCTCTTCTTTTGGCAGCTGATCCTCCTTTGTAAGGGATATTGCGGAGTCCCTTGGGCGATCAACTATCGCCCTCCCTCAAGTTTGAGCCCTAAGCAGCTGCGTACAATGAGGCAAACAAAGAGATGCCCGCGACCCAATGGCCACAGGGCTGACCACAGATGCCTTGGATTTTGGGCCAGCACAGCGCGGTCACGTAGTTCGGCTGCTTGCATCATGCATCGTGCAGAAATGGCCATGCCCGACCAGACACGATTCGTTGTACCGGAGATCGTCGGCCTGTCCGCCCAGTCGCTCCCCCAAACCGTCACTCCTCACGAGGGGTTGAATTCCATGTACCTGACCGCTGCAAGCACCGTGCGGGTGGTTTAACTCGTAGGCTGATACAGCCCGGTCCCTATGGCGTCCGACCCCCTTCCTGCCCTATTCCCCCCGCTCTCACAGTTGTACCTCCCTGAGCATGCATCTTGTTCTCTTTCTTTTTTTAATTTCATTTTTCACCAACCATGAAAGTCCTTGATAACTACGTCTGTGATATCCTCGGGTTCTCTGGTTCAACATGGTTGCTCTTGGTCGGCCCTTCGCTGTTAACGGGAGTAACGCTTGTCATTCTCTCGGCCTGCATCCGACAGGATTGGCGCAATTCAATCGCAGTTTTCTGTTCATCGAAGGTGACTAATGTTGGCAACTACCGAGGGAAAGCGCCATGTCACTCCCACTCTCAAGAATTTCTCTGGCCAAAAGTCCATATGCGCCGATATTCTGTTTGGAAAAGGTGAGGTTGGGCTCAGAAATGCCTGGATTTTCAGTCTCTAACCTTGCCCTGATCGACCGTGTCCACCCCTTCCGTTGAACTCTGCAACTGTCATTCGCTGGGCTTTGTCGGTAGTAACGGGGTGGGTTCCATGGATCTTCGACCGATCTTCTCGGTAGGGTTTTCCGTCGAGGCCATCGCAGATCAGTTTATCATGACCGCTCAACAATTCTCGAGGCTCGCACGACTCAGACCACCATCTGAATTTGTCCCGATGAAATATTACTTTGATGACCGTGTTATCGAGTTTCTTTAGTCGTCTACATCATTGGCGGGGCGCTGCAAGTAGCGGTGAGTTGGTTTCACACCATTATTGCTCGTCAGTGGTCTAAACCATTTTGCTGTGCAACTTCGCTGCCCTGCAAGTACATTGTGATAATGGGATCGTTCTTCTCTTTCGCAGTAGCCATCTGATAACCATCAGGTCCTGGCCGCGCCGCTGAATTCCTCAGCGACTCTCGTGCAGTGGCTACTATGTCGACCAAAGTACACGGTCCATCCGGTAGGGTGGATTTGCTTTTTTTTATTGTTCTGAACAGTCCCTCCATGGGCTTTCCATGAAGGATGTTTTCTCTTAAGGTCATTCAATCGCCAAGTGAGGACACATCCACAGGCGTATCTCTCCATCCTATCCTAGATGAGGAACTCTTAACCGGCTCAGTTTCCAACCGTAGCCCCCTCTCTCGCAAATGTTGAGAAAATCGGCTCCATCACCAATGGCCCGCGCTGCGGTGACAGCCAAGCAAGGAAATAGTCATTTGTCACGTCCATCCCTCCTGTTCTCAGTGGGGGTAGGGGCAGAAATCAAAACGGGGGAGCTCTAGCGACTCCCGTTCTGCGGTTTCAAACATCATCCGTTACCAGGTTACTATACTTGGTATGTATGGAATTGACGCCCTCCAGAAAGCCGAAGCACTATCCGCCTCTGGAGTTCTCTTCTTCTCTTGCGTTTCTTTTTTTCGTATTCTGCATCACACTTTCGTATTGATCATGGAGCTCCTCATGACCCCACGTGCCGCAGCTCAACGTCTCCCTGGTTGCCTTTTCCCAAGGTTGCCTCCCAGCCTTCGTTTCCTCTCTGGGACAATACCCCAGCAGGATCATCTCGGGTGGGAAGACACCCGACTCGGGATGAATCGAACTCTCACGCGCCTATCGAGCGTGCAGTCGGGCATCATGGGCTGACTGCGAACTCATCGTGGTCAAAATGAGTACACAGGCAAAGCTATAAATACGCCATCCTTCCCTCGTCATGAGCAAGAACCCCTGAAGAGTCTTCTTCAGTCGTCCTTTAACGTCCAGAACACTTCCCAGGTTTCCATTTTCTAGAAGAAGTCAACTTCATTTGCGAATTTTGGGATACAAAGGGCGTTCCTTGGCCAGTTTCGCCCTTTGCAATAATTAATTTTACTGCTCCTTTATCCCCAGGTCCTTCAGAGGATTCACTTACGCATTGCACTTGCCATCGAGCATCCTGATATCCAGACGACTCGTTCGTCCCTGCTCTGCACTTGAGTCCCATCTCTTCAACAAACGGCGATCAAAGCGAATCTGCCAGTCGTCATGACTCAGGCCGCGACGGTGGAGCAACCAAATCCCCAAACACATGCCTCTGTACTCTCTCTGGGCCCAAATCACAGATCATGTATCAATAGGAAGGTATTCGTCACTTGCCGGAGTTGCGCGGGCAATGTTGGCAGGTAAGGCAGGCCCATACATCCCCACCGTACCACTCAACCTTGACATATATTGCTTTTGATTCCTTTTTCCTCGTGGTAAGTCCTTCGGTTTCTCTACGTCATGATCTACCCTTTGCATTGTCCTCTTCTTGCGCTTCCCATGGCGTCAGATCTGCGCTTTCGAGGTGATAACCAGTAAACCTCACCAATTCATGTCAGAGGCACCCCTTGCTCCGGATGTGGGGGCAACGGCTTCAACACCTACATCTGCCCCCACTGTTATCCCAGCGTACACAAATGACACAGAGAACCCCTAGCCGCCGCATCAGCCGCCCCGGCCTTCGCGGTCTCGTACCCCTCTGTGAACGCCACGCTGTCGCATCAGGGGTAACACAGAACTTGCATGTCTCCATCTTGGCCACACTGAGTGGAACCAATTGCACACTTCTTCTCTCTTTTGCATATATGTATGAGCATGACTTTCTTTCCTTTTTTTGAAGTCTCTCCCTTCACCAGGAACCATGAGGATGCGGCTTCTGGGACATGCACAGCACAGCACTACACAGAACAGGATCGGAATGGACGTGTATCATAGGTCCAACGGGCGCTAGTTTTTGTTTCTCTCTTATACCACTGGCTCATCCGATAGTCGTGCTTTATACTCGGGTCTCTTCTCTGGTCTCTTGCCATGTCTCCAACCTTTTCATTTCCAGTACTTGTATCCGGGGAGTTCTTGGAGGGGACACACAAATGATGGATTGAATTGGCATTGGCCATGGGAGACGGCGTCAGATGTATACAGGGTATGGGAGCTCGTGCGATACGCAAGGACTCCATCATTGACCGGTAGACAGTTTGTATTCTTGGTTTTTATTTACGGCCCACTTCAAGACGACTGATACATACTATGATATTAAACCTCAAAAAGGTAACAAATGATATCTATTGGAACTCAAATTCGCCCATGATAATACTCGGTTACGCAAGGCAGACAGAGTATGTACTAGGTTGGTAGTTCACTCGTAGCTAACGCAAGGTACACCTCACCTTGTGCCTCTTCCGCAGGGACATTGGATCAAGCATAGCCCAGCTCAACTGCTATGCATCTATCAGCAGCCCCTAGTCCGCCGATTCGACCTTTCCAAAACGCCCATGCTGGCCACATGGCTCGCTGTTTGTGAAACACGCCGAGCTGCAGCGTTGGCGAGTCGGAGCTCAGGTCTTCTAGAGGCACAGGTATATCGTGGAGAACGGAAAGTGGAAACATGTACTGGATATATAGGTAGGTGGTGGACTGGTAGTTGGGCGATGCGACTCTCCAGTCAGTCTAGTGGTATATATCTATCACAGCGTCTGGAAGCCTGTCTTGAAGCCCCTGCTGGGAATTTTTCTTTTGCCCTGTTGAAGCTGTTGAGTAGTAGTTCGTAGGCTCAACTCTAGAACTAGTATCAGGCATTCATCAACCAGAGTAGTCGCTTTCTCAGGCTTCTGCTGGTAGTGATGGTACTTGTTAGCAAAGGTTATGTATGATCCACCGCCAGGGGGTTTTTCCTTGTCGACCTCTTCAAGGGCCCCGACTAGAGCATCAACCTGGAATGCTCTACCTTGCGTGATATCTGTCCAGGGCCAGGAGATTGTCTTTCCAATTCTTTCAGGGTTGGTCCCTACTTGTCCCCAACCAGATGATGGACCAGACGCACTTAAATCCCGTCCATGGATATACACAACTTTAACTCTTCATGACGCTAGGATCTGTGGAATCTTCCAAGAGTGAATCTCTGGACTTGTCCACGAAATGTATCCTACCAACGTCAATCGATGGCCATTAAGTTGAAAGAGCAATTCGGCTTTCAAAACCTCGAGCTTCCAGACTTCAAGGGACACTGACTAGTCCCCACACCATTTCAATATCCCGTCTTGTCTTCTCCGCGAGAAGCTAAGGGGAACACGGTTCGTTCGTGTCCATTTTCCAAGAAAGCGTCTCGGAAATGGGGGATGTGCAGCATGGCCCGATGACAGATTTGATGCGCGAGAGCGAATCGGCTCTCCCAAGTACGTAACGTAATATTTTGGTCCACGAGACAGGGGCTCCATAGGGAGGGTCGGGGGCAAGGCACCTCAGCTGCCGCCAGGGTCAATCGCGGGTCGTTGTTGTCGCCATTGGTAATAAACTGATCGAACTATTAGTAACCGGGCGCAACTGTAGTTATACTGCCCAGGGAATGACATGCTCTGTTCGAATGAAATTTATCAAACCGAGGCTGCGAAGGAACACTGAATAGTATGGCATTGTCCAGATCCCAGGGTTCCTGCCTGGTCGTAACCGATACACGCACATCTCCAAAGTAAATGGTCCTATACCGATTTGCTGTAGCTGAATCTGCAGTAACGCCCGCAGGCCACTCGCTGAGGTTTTGCTCTACCTCACAACGGCTCTCAATAACCACGCCGAGCTCACAGATTGCTTCATCGTCGCGCATACCCAAGAACATGTGGGTCTACACGACGTCAGTCTTCTCGCCCGTGGACCGCCATGAGACAGTAAGTAGATAGTACTATATATATAAAGGTATGGGGATCGTCCCGTTGAAGGCTAGGGTGATCCAGTACCCCAGCAAGAGTATACATGCGAAGAATCCAAAAGAGAGTAAGCTCTGCAGAGGTGGTGGGAATTCCATTTGTGAGTTGAAAGCGCGGATTTTGGGATGTAGCTGGCTTGCTCGTCCTTGATGGTTCCGATGATCAATGAAGCACTAATGCCAACCGGCCAGACTGATTTCGTTGCGCATCTCAGAATCAATTCTGATGTGACTGGCAAGAGCCCGGCCATCTGGCATTGTGGTCAACACACCGTGGCTATCAGTGTTCGATTCTTCAACTGACAATGTTGATTTTTTTTTTTTCTTTTTGCGGAAATAGTTGTCAGGGAACTCAAAGACAATTGACAAACATGGATGTTGAGCTGGCAAATACTGCAGTCATGAACTCCTTTAGCTGGGTATTGTATCGTGCCTGAGGCAAGTCAATGGAGAGTATCTGTAGGGCGTAGCGGTGTGATATTGGCTTTGCCTGATCGTGTTGTTTCTCTCGTTAATTCTTTCTCGAATGTCCAAGACGAATAACTATGAAGACAGTGCGACATCGAAACGACGATAGCGTTGATTCAACAGCCAGCGTCTGAAGCTTCGAATTCGAATACTTCATTGAGAAAGGCGAAATTGGAAAGTGCGTCGACACCTTACGGGACAGGGCGGAAGACCATTGCGGCATCAGTGGCATCAATCTGGTTGGCTCATGCGCATCAAGAACAGCGCCGTGTTCTCCAGATTGCAGTTCGTCGACTTGCTCCTATTCATGAGGTTCTGTCACAAAGACCATTTTCCAAGCATGAGGTTCAACGCTCCTCTGCAGAAGGAGCTTTCTGTCATGTTCATGGATGAGAAATGACCGCTTTGCCCAATGCTGACAGCATGCCACGCTGGTTATATACGTAGCTAGCGTACGGTCCATACCTGTCAGTCGAAAAATTAGCTCTGTTCCTCAACATTGGGTTATCTGTTGATGAGACACACAAGTTCATCTGTCCGAAGAAACTTTTTCATGACTGATTCCTGTGTTGCATTCTGAATCCCTGTTGATCATTGATATCAAAATCCGCTGCAAGCCACATCATTCCCGGATGGAGAGATGGTGGCCATGGTGTGACATTGGCACACCCCGAAGAGCACAAGACATGTACTTCTCGGCGAGCGAGCGTGCAGAGGCTGGCTCCAGATATCCACAGGGGGTATATATAAGGGGTGTGCTCGCGGGATATGAGCTTTCCGTATTGATTGTTCCGAAGCAGAATTCGCCTTGTTGGGATCAAGTAGTCTGGAAGCCTGCTTGTCGAGGCTCCCTATCAGGCCGCAAATCCTATTACAGAAAATGAGGTTAACTTAGTAGATTTGATGATGGCATCTGCAGCGAGAGTACTGACCCTGGTTTGTAAGAGTAGTGCGCATCACGCCACTTGCTGGTCGAAATGAAATGCTTACGCTGCGAGTGTGGCTGCGCAGCTACTTGGAGTCGGCCTCGCGTCTTCAGCATTATATATATACGTGTCACATCAGAACCTCTGAAAAGTCGAGGGATGGAGTACTGGGATGTGAGAGGCAGGAAGATAAAGGGGACGACGAGGTAAGGGAAGGGGGAAGCAGAGTGATAGGAAAAGGCAGACATTCACCGGCGGGTGAGACATCCTGACGGTGATGGTGGATTTTCCAAGATGTGAATGCGCTGGGAAAGGGAGATAGAACAACGCTCGAATTAACAGCATTATATTTGATGTCAGCTCGCTACTGTGTCGGGGTTCCTGCCGTGGCGATACTAGTCGTAGGGGGGGTGTCGAGGGCGATGTAAATCGAATGGTTCGATTCGCGTCCCAATTGACGCCAGGGAGAAAAGAGAGAGAACGAGGAAGATGAGACTTGCGGTGATGAGATTGTTCAAACAAGTGGTACATCATAGAGTGATACTTTACATCTGCATACCAAGCAACTGCACCACGGGACAAAGTAAACAGGAGGCACGTTGCTAACTTTCCTTGCCCAGTTTTCCCAACGCCTCTATCAAGAAATCACGCGCATTGATCAACTCCGTACTGCCATATACGACCCTTCTGGTCGCCCCCGAACCAGGGGTTCCTGATCCCCCACCGCTCGTGACTCCACTCCCGGACGTCCGCCGGACCCAGTCCTGCAGGTTGCCATATTCCTCCATGCTCCCACCGCCAACGGTGAACACGATCGCCTCGTTGAAGGCCTGTCTGCGTTGGCCGAACGTGGCACCCGTTCCAGGGGCGCTTGAGCCCAAGCCACCGGGCATACCGCCCGGCGTGTGCCGTGACGCAGAGAACGGGGGCATGGCGCCTCGTGCATTCGAGCTACGAGGGTCAAAGTAAAGGTAGTTTTCTGTCTTGGCGATTGCCGAACTAGATGCGGACGATGGATCCATTATCGATTCAACAATCTTTGTGAGGGTGAGGTCTTTGTTGGCGGGAAGGAAGTTCTTCACACCCGCGATGAGAGAGTCAAAGTTGGCACCTAGCGCGCCGGAGGCGATGCGATCTGTTAGGCGGTTGGATAGGGATGAGAAGCCACGGAACAAGTCTGAGGACTGTTGCTGCTGGCTTTGCGAGGCAGAGGATGTGGTCATCATGGTCATCCGGGTGACCTCCCGCACTTGCTTGATGTAGGCAAGAGGGCTGATGTCGGTGCATCCGGCCTGCTTGAGTGCCTCTTCGAATCGGGAAAGCTCGGCGCGAGAGAGGTCGGTTTCGGTGCTGAGGAACCAGATGAGGAAAATGCGGAGCTTGTCGTTTGGATCGTTGCCCCGGTTAGGGTCAGCCAACAGTTCAAGCATCTGGGTCCTGTTCTGCTTCGTGATGTTTTCTTCAAGTTGGAAGAAGTTGTCAAGCTGGCGGTCCTTGATCCCCTTGAGCAAGGCCGTCGCAATGTTCATGTGCATATCGAGGATTGCCTTTCGTTCTCGTAGCTCTGGAAGCAGGGTGATGGCGGCTTTGAGATGCTGTGCAGAGGCACTGGCGTCTGACTGCAAATCTTCAAGGGACGACGCCCCGGTCTTTCTGGTAATCTCATTCGCGTCTTCCTTGTACCGTGTCAATTCTGCGTCGATATTCTCCGCCACCTGGGGAAATGGGACACCCGCGTTGCGGTTCCAGAAGAAGTCGGACGCTGACAGATCGTAAGATCGCTTCGTGGTACCCTTTTCTGGGTGTGCCTCATCGACGGGTGTCTCCACGGTGATACGGTTGAGGTGCATATTCAGCACATCGTGCACTAATGATTGGTATGTCCAGGAATGCGACAGCATCGGAACAAGATCAACGTTTCGATCGACGAGAATCAACACAGGCCTTCCCGACGGTATTCCCCCGCCAGAGAAGAGATTGTCCTTCGAGTTGAGGATGTGGTCCCGAAGCTTACGATCCAGTTTCGTGGCGATCAGTTCGGCAGCGCCTCCCTTTGGACATCGGATGATCGGAATCGCGCCTGAGAGCAAAAATAAGCAACGCTGCTCCTCGTGAGCAGAGGGGAGGAGAATCGTACCCATTGTGACGCTGACGCTGAAGAGGCCGCTTACAATCCTATCAATGATCGCATCTAGTTCTTCATCTTTTGTGTGCGCGCTGTTGATCCTCCAATACGTGTCCTTGCCCATCCCTAAACTAAACAGATCTGGCTCTGCCACGATAAAGTTGAGATACTGATCGTACACTTGCGCAATATGCTCCGCAGTCCCTGCGGCGGCAACTTCGGATGCAAAATCTTCAAGCAGGGGACGTGGGATGGAGGATAAGAAGTTGACATATGCGGGGGAGTAGAGCCCCCTGGCGAGGTCGGATGTGATCAGTTTAATGTTTTCGGGAGTGGGTTCCACGAGGTAGACGACAGGGACGTCAGGGATCGGATAACGACGGGAGTTGATGTTTCTACCGCCGTGTCAGCGCGCCATCCAACGCTCCCCAACTGCGCGACGACCGGGTTCAGGACACCTACAGATGGATCGTGACGCCCCAGGTGCGCAGGTCGTTCACGCGCAGGACGCTGCTTATCACGTCCCTCCCCAGATTATCGAAGACCAGAACCTTCCAAATGGGGTCTCCATCTTCGTTCAGGATTGGAGCGGTATGCGAGATTGACGCCTGCTGCTCGAATTCGGACTGCTGTGGGGGACTGTGGTTGAGGTTGAGGACCCGTGTGATGGAGTCTGGCAGCAAAAAAGCTCAAATGTCAGACGACCTGTCCAGCAAGTTCGAACAAAACATCCGGGCAACTGACCAATCTGGCGCTGCCGTAAAGAACGAGGATTGGCGGCCATCGTAAAACTCGAGCCGGCGTACGTTATTCACTCAAAGAAGATGGTGGTGGTAGTAGTCGTCGTCGTCGTCGTCGTCGTGAGTCGTAGTGGTAATATGGGTATGGCGTACTTGTGCTTATCCCACAAGCGCAGCTGCAGCCCATCTGCGGGCGGTCCGCTAAGACAGTCGGGTCACAGAAGATGGCCGTTTGAGCCCCAAGTCATTCGCCAGTACAAGCAGAGTCGTCGCCTTGCACCGGTGGCAGCTCGAGAGCGAGAGAGAAAGCAGAAATCTCACCTAGAATGCAACGGTTGCGAGGGGGGCGCATGTCTCTTCTTCTCTCTTCCCGCCCCCCTGGAACATCCTCCTCCTGCCCAGTTGCTCTGCGTCGCCGTTGTTTGTTTGCCAGCTTGCGGCGATCGGCGCGAGGGATAGTCCGAGGAGAGGTCATGTGACCTCGGAGCGCGAAACGGGCCGGTGGCGGGAGACAAAAGCAGGAGGAAAGCCCAGCCGTGAAGCCCAACCATCCTCCTCCTCGTCCTCCTCCTCCTCCTCCTCCTCACCCGTCAACCGTCATCCTCCTTCGCGTCGGTACAACAGCACCCATCAATCTTCTCAAGCCTCGTCCCTTCCCGTCTGTTCTCTGCCTCTCGAGGTCAACTCTCTCTCCTTGTAAAGTCAACCAGCATGGCACTGCTAGGTGAAGTCTGAGAACGGTCCTCGAGTTCTGTGTGGATGACGACTGAAAGCGACCGGCTCATCAGCGGCTACGCAGCAACAACAGGGCAACCTGGAACGCGGTAGGGTGCGGCACAGGAATCTACTGGACTGAGGGAATTAAATGTACTGGGCAATAATTAGACGGTATCCGTGGGTTTATTCAGCTTTTTCTTTTTTTGTTTAATTCTGTCTTCGCTTAAACAAGAGCTCGACGGAGCGATTTGCTTCGAGGAGAAAGGGACTCTGGAAGCGGATTGTACTGTGTGTCATTTTTGCGTCGTGCTTTTTTCTGGGCCTTACAAGTAATCAGAAAAAATCCGGCCCTGAAGGAAGTATCTTGTCGTCTGTCTCTCGTTCCTGTGCTT
>FQSS02000809.1:0-34800 GCA_900128795.2 Malbranchea cinnamomea | reverse complement strand
AAAAACAAAAAAAAAGAAGCTACTGAATACCAGGAAGGTCTGGTGCGTACCGCAGCGTGAGCTTGACTCGAACTCCTTCCCACGCGGGATTCCCCTTAATTATCTAAAAAATTCTCTCCTAACCTAACGATTGAAAAGACTCGTCCTAGCACTTTTTCTACACGTGAAATACGGTCCTCCGACGAGGTCGTTGTGTGTCGTGGTTCGTGTGATAGCGAAGAGCAACCTAGACCCACCGAGTCGCGGACAGTGCTGCCCATTATTATCTTCCACCCATCGGGCTTTGGGCGGCCACCCCCTTGCTGGGCAGGGTGTATTGGGTGCGGGTGCGTGGTGTGCGTGCGCGCGCGCGCGTGTGTGTGTGTGTGTGTGTGTGTGTGTGTGTGTGTGCGCGTGGGTGAGCGCTGTGGGCGGGGTGACTGTCGAGTGACGGAGCAGCAGCAGCCAAGCGTGACAAACTTTGCGCGCGAGCCATTCCCAGTCCACCCCCACTAGACCCCCTTTGGGGACATTCACACTGCTCTAGACTTCTTCAGGCTAGCTTTGTCTTGGCAACCTTACTAGGTCCCTCTCGGTGCACAGACCAACCCCGCTATCTCTCAGCTGCATCCACGTGACATCTCTTGGCCTGGTTCTTGCCGCCTTCGATTATCAACCCCTTCTCCCAAACTGCGCAGGATGGAGCCGGCGACAGACCCGAATTCCAACCCTCCTGGGGTCGCAGACCCTGCAGGAGGGCCCTTCTCAGGCGACTACTGGAACGGAATGACGTCCTTGTACGGTGCCAACCCGCAACCCCCCCACGAGCAGCCCTTTGGTATAGGCTGGGATCACCCCGTCTTCCAGGGCGGACCGCACGAACACCAGAGCCAGCAGCAGCCAGCAGCTCCCGAGCCTCAACAGCAGCACCAGCAGCAACAGCAGCACCAGCAGCAGCAACCGTTTCAGCACCAGTTCCCCGCCTCAGACGACTTTCTCGCGCACCACCAGCCGCTATGGCAGCACTCGACTCCTCCCGCACGGCCAGAGCCCCAGCAGCAAAGCTTCCAGCTCCCCACTCAGTTTCGCATGAGTCACTTCCAGCCGGTGCAGCTCCAGAGACAGCCCTCGTTCGAGCATCCGGGTCAGCCAGGCCATGCCCACTATCACCAATACCACCCCCAGTTTGAGCAACACAGCTACTTCGCCAGCTCCCCGGTTCCCTCGCCGGGTAGCTATTTCCAGCACCAGCAACCGCAACAAGCTCCTTCGCCCCCGCGACCGGGACTGCCCGTCAATCAGAATCAACCACCGCCAGCCCCGCCCAGCTCTCTCACCAGCAGTGGAACGCCCACTTATCACCATCTATCAACACCCCAGCAGGGTATCCCGGTATGTGCCTACCTCCCTAGCATCCCCATTTCTATCGGCCGGTTGATGCTTATGTGAATTGGCGTCTGGTTGTGCAGTCCAACGCCATCAGATATTCCAATGCGTTCCAGGAGCCGCCTCTCCGACAGACCTATCAGCAAACCATCAACCCCCAGTTCCTAACAACGTCACAGCACCCCATGTCGCCGCCGGGACAGCCCCAGCAGAGCGTCTTTGTCGTCAACCCGGCAGACCTGGAGAATAGGTATGCGTGTTTGGAAAAACCCGCCTAGAATGTGTCAATCATAGTCGCAATCTGACAGTTAGGCTTTGCAGAAACTATCAGCCCTACACCCCTGTGACGACCCAACCTTCGACTATCCAGCCTCAGTATCTGGTTCCTGGACAGCAGCTGAAGCCCCTTGCCGCGAAGGAAGTTTCAAATGGTGAGCTAAAAGACGGTCGATTGTTACTGTAGGCCCTCATCAATGTGCTGATATTCTTCTCTAGGTGTCCCGATAGCTCCCAAGCCCGCCGCTGCTCCACGCAAAAAGAAGGAGGCTGCCTCAAAGACAACCAAGGTCAAAAAGGAAACACCAAGCACAACGGCCGGAGCCAAATCGACCGAACCATCGAGCTCTGGAAGCGACTCCTCTGACTCCTCCGACTCTGAGGACGAACCCCCGGAGCCGTCTCCTCTCCCTGCCGTGCGCCCAACAGATGTCGAAGGCGGTGTCAAATACGACACACTTAAAGCCGTATGGTCGCCCAGAAACAAGCAACCTAAAGCCGAAGAGATTAGAAACTCCATGGTCGTTTTCTCAGAGTTGGTTAAGGGAATCCGTGACACATGGAAAAGCCGTAGCGAAGCTCTTAAAGCAGCAGAAAACCAAAACCAAGAGGATAAAATTCCCACCTTAAAGACAGAAGTTCTCTTGCAAAGGAAACTGATTGATCTTGTCGTCAATACCACGCTTGAAAGTGGCCATCCGGCATTCGTTCGAAGGTATGTTCATGTTCCTTCTCTCCAACATCTGTTACCTGCACCATCCTCGGTTGTAGACGTACAGTGCAAAATGGAAGTTACTTCATGTAATCCAATTCTTTGCACGTTTTGGCGATCGTGGGTCCCTTCCACGCGCCAGGAAGAGAGGGCCCCATCTCCCTCTGGTCGGGGAGTCCACTTCCCATGGAAAAGACGGAGATGGACAGTGCATTACGCTGGAGTCTGAGAGCTCGTCGCTACATAATACGGCGATAATGCCTACTGAGCTATTCAGTCCGGCTGATAAAGGAGCTGAGACTGGTCTCGTACCATGACTCGCATCCTCAAGAGTGCCAACCGAGTGCAATAAACTTTGAGCTGCCCCTTAGAAAAGCCCATGCTAGTTTAAGGATAATTGCCGGGATGGATAAATGCTTATCTTAAAATATTACTCTAGATACGGGGAGCATCCCATGATTGTGATGGCACTCTATTCGTTTCTCCTGGACCGGTTCAACGCCGCAGACAGTGACGGCCCGCTGACCGTCAATATACTAAAGGTGTGCAATCTCCGAAGGATAAATCTAGATGTATCTTCTTTGGGTGAAGACAGCTATACTAACTCTTCCTTAGCTTATGACTAAATTCTTGACAATGGATCAAGCGATGCTCGAGAAGACGAAACATGACAAGATTCTTTCTCGATTCGTGAAGAAGGGTGGCGAGACCATCAAGAAACTTGCTCAATCCATTTTGGACAATGCTGCTGCTGCAACCAAGAGGAAGCAGGGGAATCCAACGCCACCAACGCAGTCAAAGGAGAATAGCCCGTTGACTCCAAAAGACCCTTCTCCTAAAGCCGAAGTTGTAATCCGCGATGCGGCAAAGCCAGTGAACCAGTCAGCTACGTCCAGCTCTACCGTCGCTGGAGTCAAGCGGTCCCGAGAACAAGACAGCAACGAGCAACAGGCCGCGAAGAAACAAGCGACTGCGTCTGGTGGGAAAGCGGCCACGAAACCCCAGACTGCAGCTACTAAACCTGCTACTGCAGCAACTGCGAAGAAAGTGTCAACTTCCGCGAACCAGAATGGTAAACCGGGCCAGACCCAAACAAGCTCTGCCGCGAAACCGAAGACGAATATCGTCACTCCTAAGCCAACTCAGAGTCTATTCAGCAGTTTGATGTCGGCTTCCAAGAAACCTGGAACGTCCAATGCGGCCCGCGCAGCAGCAGCAGCGGCGGCAGCGGCAGCCAAGGAGAAAGCGGATGCGGAGCAGAAAAGTACTCCTCCGCCACGGCCTCCACCCCCCTCCTTTTCTTTCTCCCAGACCATGGCGGATTTGAGTAAACCCAAAGGAGCGTCTCCCACGAAACCTGTTGAGGAAAGACCACCTGAGACAGAGGAAGAGCGGAAGAAGCGGCTCCGCAAGGAAGAGCGTCGTAAACTTCGTGTCACCTGGAAACCAGATGACTGCTTAACCGAAGTCAGACTCTTCACTCACGACCCCGAGGAACAAGTTGGCTATGACAGCAGCATGAGAAGAGATGTTAACGATGTTCGAGGTGAAGGGAGGATGCTCAAGTTACATCGTGCTTTTGAAGACTTGGACGATGAGGACGAGGTATCCGACGAGATTTTCTTCCCTTATACTTGCCCTACCCTGGTCGATTTAGAGGTCCTTGGAGAGGAGCGTGACCGGAACTTTACAAAGACTGGAGGAAAGAAGGAACCCGATAGTCCGGAAAAACGTGAACAAGAGCGGCGTGAGGCGAACACCTTGAGTGTCTTCTACTCTTCGCCCGCCGACGTGCCATTCTCTCCAAAGGAACCACCGGCCGAATCTGACAACGAGACATACAGTCCTGAAGTACCTTTCGGCGAGCCAGATGATCGCACGCTGGTAAGCTGGATATCTCATTCGCCTTTCTACTTGAACGTATTGACTGACACATTCCGTAGGCCCGCTCCAACAGGTATTTTGCGGCCAGAGCGCCACCTGCACAGGAAACAGCAGTACAGCAAACACCAACAACTCCGGCCAGCAACCTAGATATCTCGGCGTTGCTGCGACTTATTCAAGGGAATCAGCAACAGCAGCAACCCCAACCGCCAATGATGCCGCATCCTAACCCGACTGAAATGGACAAAACCTTTGTTCACTTCCGTAATCCAGCCACATTCCAAAGCCAACCCCTTTCCCTACCCGTGTCGCAGCAAGGGCAGGCGGCTCCTACCGCAGGAATCGACCTTCAAAGAATTCTTTCGTTAGTGAACGCGACGAAGCAGGCGCAACAATCACAGCCTCTCGCGTTTCCGCAACCTGCACCTACTCAGGCGCCCAACTTGGCATCCCTCCTTGCGCAGCTGTCAACCCCTGGTGCCCAGCAACAACAGCCTCCGCAGCAGCAATCTCAACAGCAATATGGCTACGGCCAGCATCAAAACCGACCGAACCACGAGGATTGGGCTAAGAAACGCAACAACGATGGGCTTGGCGGCTATGATGGCCCAAGCGACGGATCCGCACCGGGGAGTCACGGCGGCATCAATAATAAGCGGTTCAGACCTAACGGCGAATCAAATAAACCGAAAAAACATGTAAGGATTGACTTCCTCTATCATCGTTTGCGCGAATTCAGGCAGTCAACTAACTATTGAATGCCCACTCTAGTCCAAAGCCGGCATTGTCCCCTGCCGTTACTGGAAAGAAGGCAAATGTCTCAAAGGCGAAGACTGCACTTTTCGACATGATCCACTCGACTGAATCGTTCATCCGGGGCCAACTCTATTTCTTCGTGATATGATTGATACCCATTTCCGTTATACACATACCCACCATGAATCGCTGATTCTTTATTCATTTTTTTTTAACCATCGACTAGCCCCTCGTTGAACTTGGAAAGTCGACCGATACGTTGCTCGCTTTTTTCCTCTTGTGTCATCTCTTAACGGCAGGGCGTTGCGATGTGTTGCCATTTGATGCGCACCTTGCGTTCTGCAACCACCTCTCCGAAACAGAACACCATAATCTCAATCTTCAGAATTTTACCCTGCATTTACACGCACTTTGTTGGCGTGATTTGTTTGTGGCGTTTCGTACGGTGGCGTGGCATTCTATGGAGTTTTTACTTGTTTTCTCAAGGGCCGAAAGGGGGGATGGACGGATATATATACATGGGTGGATCATTCGGGTCAATGGGATATTTACACTCGCTGCTACCTCGGAGGATATTTAATTGATTCTAGCGCTTTGCTGGTCCTTGTTGGAGGATTGAGAGGAAGGGTGAGAAAGGAACAAGGCAAATACAGAGCACATGGCGCATTATCTGGCCGAGGCTAGGTTTATTGAGCACCTTACATGCAAACCCTTTTGACTTGTTCTAATATGCCGCACTCCCGAAACACCCTCATCTATTGATTTTGTCAACCGGTACCGCCATTAGCCTATTGTGATTTGTGGATAAGTCGATGAATTCGTACCGTTTGGTGTTTCTTGCTCGAGATATTCAGTCGCCTTTGAGATGAACCAATCACGTAGTTGAACCAAATAGAGGATTGAGCAGTGTTTAGAATATATGGCTTTAAATCATTCCGAAAGAGACAGGTCAAAATCCAAAATAATACTCGCTCAAGTACCTAGACGTGATAATTAGCGGCCGCCTTAAAAAGGTTCCAGTTCCCTCCCTAACGCCATGGCAAAGAGAAATCCCGCTTATCCAGCTTCGATACGTGTGCCTCCATGATTCCCTCAACTCCGCTCCACAGCTCGACAGATGCATCCGATCCTTTATTTTTAGACCAACATTTGGCCTCAATCTGCAAGTCTATAGCTAACCATAGTATCGACACGATGGCTCGTCGTGCTGAAGCTCCGCAGCTGCACTTTTTCCCCGTTTTTTATCTCCTTCGCGTCGCTGTCTCCCCACTCCATGGGCACTTCGGAGTCCGCGTCGGCGTACACGAGCACGTTGAACGTGCAGTTGCCATCAAGGATGGGGAGGAAGGTCGCACTGGCGGTGATCTGGCGGAATATAGCCTGGATCTCGTCTTGGATCTCTTTTTCCGATTTTTCGGCGGGCGGGGCGGGAGCGCTGTGAGGGAGATGGGTTGTTAGAAGTGAAGGGCGGGCGAACGGAAGGGAAGGAGTGACGAAACACATACGCTGGACTGGCGTTTTCGGCGTTTTCGTTGTCCGGAGCAGTTTTCTGCGCGGACTTGCTGCGGGAGGATTTGTCAAAGACTTGGACCTGTGCGCTCAGACATACAAATGCATTAGTGCTTGAAGGGAACACGTCGGGTTGGTGGTTGGTTTGGTTGGTAAAGGCGAGACGCACGTCGAATTGCCATCGTTCAACATGCTCTCCGGTCTCCTTGCTCGTGATGACAATGACCAATTTCGACACCTTGCCTGCCAGCATCCATTTGTTCAATTGCGACATGATCTTCTTGATGTATGCCTTGACCTGGTCGTCGGCGGAGACTACGGCACATTAGAGTCTGACATCGCACACCCGTCTGCGAGGACATCGCGTACCTAGCATATTGAGGCCATATTTCTTGACACTGGAGGCTCGATTAGCATGCAGCTATCTCTCTATCCCGTTCAACTGTCAGGCTTACGCGGTGAAGTCGTCCGCGGGGTAGACTCCTCGTTGGAAGCTGGAGACGGTCGGTCAGCAGAGCTTCACAATGCCGGCCGGCCATATCATCGCACGCACAGAATGGAATGAATAGAGTATTCAAACTAGGAGACGTCAGAGCCAGTTCCCTGACGGAGATACTCGGAACCTTGCTTCACTTACGAACTCCGAGACCAGCTTCGCTGATCCTGAGTGTCGAGGTCGTCGGTCAGTTTCGCGGTCTTGTGTTTGAAGGCGGAAAACAGGGGCTGCTCACCCTTTAGGGACAGCTTGTGAACTTTGGACTTGTCCTTCTCGGTCGTCATCTTAAACAACCCGGAGAGCGCTTGTTCAACCGACTGCTATCCTGAAAGAATTTAGATTTGCGGTTTGGACGAGGTTAATGTTTACTCTCGTCCTGTCGGCCCAGCAATCAACAAGGGGATCACGTAAGCCGGGGAGGTTCGTGCACCCATCCGGAAAAAAAAAAGTCCCCAGCACGAGTAGAACAAGCAAGACGAGTGAGAGAGAGAGAGAAAAAGAAAAACGAAGAGAGTGTTGATCCAGAGCGTCAATGCGGTTACCCCGATGCGAGGATGTCTGCAGTCGGTCAGATGGCTGACCACGAGCCTGCGAGGGTCTCCGTTGGCGCCGTCTACGGGTCTCCTGTTACGCCCTAGACCCTTTCCTCGCTGGTTCAGCACATCGACAGCGCGGAACGCGAGCCCGAAACACAGCAAGCCGCTGAGCGAGCTCGAGCAGCGGATTGCCGCGATCCCAATTGAACGGTACCGCAACTTCTGCATCGTTGCGCACGTCGACCATGGCAAGAGTACGCTGTCGGATCGTCTGCTGGAACTTACGGGCACGATCCAGCCGGGAGAGAATAAGCAGGTGCTAGACAAGCTGGACGTGGAACGGGAGCGCGGGATCACTGTCAAGGCGCAGACGTGCACGATGCTGTGGAACTACAAGGGCGAAGACTACCTGCTGCATCTTGTGGATACGCCGGGCCATGTCGATTTTCGCGCAGAGGTGTCGCGGAGTTATGCCAGTTGCGGCGGGGCGTTGCTGCTGGTCGACGCCAGCCAGGGCGTACAGGCGCAGACAGTGGCCAATTTCTATCAGGCGTTTGCCCAAGGATTGGATTTGGTGCCCGTGATTAACAAGGTCGATTTGCCGTCTGCGGACCCCGAGCGAGCGTTGGAGCAGATGAGAAATAGTTTTGAACTGGATACCGAGAATGCTCTTCAGGTCTCTGCGAAGACGGGGCTGAACGTCGACAAGCTTCTGCCAACAATTATTGAGAGAATCCCAGCGTGAGTCTTGCCTCTCTCTGTCTCCGAATGCGGAACATTGTGCTGAACTCTGTGCGTGTGGGTGGGTGGGTGTCTGTGTAGGCCAGTTGGGGATAAGAATAAACCCCTCCGTCTGTTACTTGTGGACTCGTGGTATGACTCGTACAGAGGCGTCATCCTTCTGGTGCGCATTTTCGACGGCGAAATCCGTGCTGGTGACCAGGTTGTGTCCTTTGCGACTGGTCTAAAGTATACAGTTGGGGAAGTAGGGATCATGCACCCTGATCAGCGGCCGCAATCGGTCCTGCGTGCCGGCCAGGTGGGCTATATATTCTTCAATCCGGGCATGAAACGCCACAAGGAGGCCAAGGTTGGCGATACCTACACAAAAGTGGGCTGTGAAAAATTGGTTGAACCTCTCCCGGGCTTTGAAGAGCCCAAAGCAATGGTTTTCGTCGCCGCCTATCCCGTGGATGCAAGTGATTTTCCGCATCTCGAGGACAGTATCAACCAGCTGGTTCTGAATGACCGCAGTATCACTGTGCAAAAGGAGTCGTCCGAAGCGCTGGGAGCGGGTTTCCGCCTTGGCTTCCTGGGGACTCTCCACTGCTCTGTGTTTGAAGATCGTCTGCGTCAGGAGCACGGGGCCAGTATCATCATCACCCCTCCCAGCGTGCCATCCAAGATCGTGTGGAAGGACGGGAAAGAAACCGTCATCACCACCCCTCAGGAATTTCCCGAAGAGGACGTCATTCGCACCAAAGTTGCTGAGCTACAGGAGCCCTACGTCCTGGCAACGCTTACCTTCCCCGAAGAGTACCTTGGCCGAGTGATGGAACTGTGCGAGTCGAACCGCGGAGAGCAGCAAAGCCTGGACTTCTTCACGTCCACTCAAGTCATTCTCAAGTACAAACTGCCACTCGCCCAACTCGTGGACGACTTCTTCGGCAAGCTGAAAGGCTCTACAAAGGGCTACGCCAGCTTGGACTACGAGGACGCTGGCTGGCAGAAGAGCAACCTGGTCAAGCTGCAGTTACTCGTGAACAAGGAACCTGTGGATGCGGTGTCCCGCGTGGTGCACAGCAGCCAGGTCGACCGTCTGGGCAAACAGTGGGTGACCAAGTTCAAGGAGCATGTGGAACGGCAGCAGTTTGAGATTGTCATCCAGGCTGCGGTCGGACGTCGGATTGTCGCGAGAGAAACGATCAAGCCGTACCGGAAGGACGTGCTGGCCAAGCTGCATGCCAGCGATATCACCCGTCGCAGGAAGCTGTTGGAGAAGCAGAAGGAGGGGAAGAAGCGCATGAAGGCGGTTGGAAATGTCGTGATCGAGCACAAGGCATTCCAAGCATTCCTTGCCAAATAGGAGCTCCTCTCTGTAACTAGCGGATATGTCGATGTATCTACTACTATGTCTTGTATGATATCTCATGTTCTGTACAATAAGATAATACCGGATCTGGAGAAAAGTAGCACCTCTCAATTTTCAATCCTCATCCTCTCTACTTATCACCCTTTTGCGGCTTGCCCTGAATGCTCTGTGTATGTACTGTGACTATGGATTGCAGAGTACAATGACCGCAGCGTGTTGATGTTCACTCGTTGCTTGGACGGTGGTGGCTTAGTCATCCGTGACCAACCCCGCCGAGCTCCGCAGCTTAGGAGAGTCACAGTCTGAAAGTGGGAGAGCAGAGATCCATATCAGAAAAAAAAAGAATATCCGCCGCAGTGCTCGGTACCGGACACTACGCTCCTCGTTTTTTTTTCTATCTTCCCTCCACCCATTTGTTTTCTCAGTGTCAAAGTCTATGGTCACTTGGCAAGGGGAATTTTGAAAAGTCCATCCATAGCATTACGATCTTAAGGAACTCTCGTCCCTCCGCATCCTGTCGCATCGCACCGGGCTTTAACACGCCCCATTCCCGTACCATGCGATCCCGGTGATAAACGTGAAATGCAAGTTGCGGATGCTGTCCATATAGACCTGGGGAAAGCCCAAGTCATCGATCGGGCCCCCAAGGTCATCAAGGAGATCAAATTCGGCGTGCTGTACGTCCTCAACATCCCATTCCTTAGAAAGAGCTGCCGCAAACTTCGATTGGTATACCTCTGTTAGCGACAATCACAGTCTTGCTAACTTGTTTCTCTGTGCGATTCCAGGTCGAGCCAGGATATCGTCAGCGAAGCCGTCGTCGAAGTCTCCGACCGAAAACTTTTCGACCTCGATAATGATCGTGCGGTGGCGCGGAATGGCCCCCTCGACGGGCGCATGGGTATCTCCAACAAGTCTGGTACTTGTGAGACCTGTGGCGGCGCCCTGCAGGCGTGTAATGGTCATTTTGGGCATGTGCGGCTGGTCCTGCCGGCTTTCCATGTTGGCTATTTCAAGCGGGTGATAAGTATTTTGCAGATGATTTGCAAAGTTAGTCCTGGGGCCCTTTATCTTTGCTTCGCAAAAGTTGGAAAAAAAAAAATCAGAGACTCATGTGAAATTTTTTGATCATCATTTAGGACTGCTCGCGGATCCTCCTGCCTGAAGACGAGAGACGCATGTTCCTGAAGGACCTCCGACGGCCGGGAATTGACAACCTTCGTCGCATGCAGATCAGCAAGCGGATCAACGATCGATGTCGGAAGACTCGCCAATGCTACAAGTGCAATGCTATCAACGGAGTTGTGAAGAAGGCCGGTTCCAGTGCATTGAAGATTACGCACGACAAGTATCGCGCTTTCAACACATCCACCTCCGCGAAAAAGGTGCCCCCGCCCAGCAAGGTTGTCTTTGACCGATCGTTTGAGGAGGCTAGGCGAAGCAACCCGGACATCGAAAAACACTACAAGAAGGCCCAGGACGATCTCAATCCCCTGCGGGTGCTGAAATTGTTCAAGCGCATCTCTCACGAGGACTGCGAGCTCCTCGGCTTGAATCCCGAGGAGGCTCGCCCAGAAATGTTTCTTTGGCAATATATACCCGCTCCTCCGGTTTCCATCCGGCCGTCAGTCGGCCAGGAAGGTGCAAGCACAGAAGACGACCTCACCGCCAAGCTTGGTGATATCGTCCAGAGCAACCAGAACCTCAAAAACGCTTTGGCCAAGGGCGCACCGGTCCAGACTATCATCGAGTGTTGGGACTACATGCAGCTGCAAATCGCCGTCTACATCAACAGTGACGTTCCGGGGCTTCAAAAGGCTGACTTTGGAAAACCTATTCGTGGCCTCTGTCAGCGGTTAAAGGGAAAGCAGGGTCGATTCCGAGGCAACCTGTCGGGAAAACGTGTCGACTTTTCTGGCAGAACCGTCATTTCCCCAGACCCGAACCTGCGGATCGATGAAGTCGCGGTTCCCATATTGGTGGCGAAGAATATGACTTATCCAGAACGAGTGACGCGATACAACATTGAGAAGCTAAGACAGTGTGTGCGGAACGGCACCAAGACGTGGCCAGGCGCAAACTACTTGATGAAAAAGGGTCAGACGTTCAAGGTGTTTCTCAAGTACGGCAACCTCAAGTTGATGGCCGATCAGTTGCAGGAAGGTGATATCGTGGAAAGGCATCTCGAGGATGGAGACATCGTCCTGTTCAACCGCCAGCCATCGCTGCACAAACTTAGTATCCTTTCACATTTTGTCAAGGTCCGTCCACACAGGACTTTCCGTCTGAACGAGTGCGTCTGCAATCCTTATAATGCAGACTTTGACGGTGACGAGATGAACTTGCACGTCCCTCAGACAGAGGAGGCGAGAGCTGAAGCCATGGAGCTCATGGGCGTCAAGAACAATCTGGCTACACCCAAGAACGGAGAGCCTATCATCGGTGCTATTCAAGATTTCATCACTGCCGCTTTTCTCATGAGCAACAAGGATAACTTCTTTGACCGCAAAACATTCACGCAACTCTGTCATTACATGCTACTTCCCGGCACTCCCTTTGACCTCCCACCACCCACGATTCTCAAACCCCAGATGTTGTGGACTGGAAAACAGGTGTTCAACGTTATGATGAGGCCCAGCAAGTCGTCGCCGGTTCTTGTTAACCTGGATGCCGCTTGTAGACAGTTCAAAGCCGTCAAGGGCAGACCCAAAGACCTTGACGAAAACGACGGATGGCTTGTGATTCGAAACTCTGAGGTCATGTGCGGAGTTATGGACAAGTCGACTGTCGGTTCCGGTAAGAAAGATAATGTTTTCTACGTTATGCTTCGAGACTTTGGGCCTGCTGTTGCAGCGGAGGCCATGAACCGCTTGTCCCGGCTGTCCGCCCGCTGGTTCACCAACATGGGATTTTCTATCGGAATCACGGATGTCTACCCAGGCGAGAAGCTGTTGGAAGAGAAGCAACGACTCGTCGAAGAGGCATATGCAGCCTCTGATGAAGTCATCGCATTGTTCAAGAGTGGCAAACTTGAAAAGGCACCCGGATGTGACGAACAAATGACCATGGAGAATCAGATCTCTGGTATTCTCAGCAAAGTTCGTCAGCAGGCAGGTGAAGTCTGTATCTCTCAGCTCAGTCGCTGGAACGCGCCGCTTATCATGGCGACTTCTGGGTCCAAAGGTTCGAACATCAACGTCGCCCAGATGATCGCCCTGGTCGGCCAGCAGATTATCGGCAGTCAGCGTGTCCAAGATGGATTCCAGGACCGCACGCTGCCTCACTTCCCCAAATATGCACGACAACCACCTGCCAAGGGATTCGTGCGAAACAGTTTCTTCTCCGGTTTAGTCCCCACTGAGTTCATTTTCCACGCCATGTCAGGTCGAGAGGGTCTGGTCGATACTGCAGTCAAGACGGCAGAGACAGGATACATGTCTCGTCGGTTGATGAAGTCGCTGGAAGATCTATCGACGAGGTACGATGATACTGTCCGAAACTCCTCGTCCAATATCGTTCAGTTCCAATACGGTGACGACAAGTTGGATCCCGTGGATATGGAGGGCAAGGCCAAACCTGTGCATTTTGACCGTGCCTTTACCCATGCCGAAGCCACGACGTTCAGTAATGAAGATGAAGGTCTCCTGCCGGATGAGATTATGAATATCTGCGAGACCCTTCTCTCTGCTGAACGCGCCAAGTTGGTCCGAAAGGACCTCCTAGGCAATGAACTAGATTATATGGATCGAAGCGACCGCGGCATCGACCAGTACGAGAGTTACCGAGATTTTTTGCAGTCCATTGAAGATTACGTACGTGGTAAAGCTGAGAGGCTAAAGGAAGCTGCCAGAGGTGCCAATCTAGAGATGGCTCGGAATCATACCGCCAAGTTGTCCGCCAGAACTCTCACACATTTTATAAAGTCTTGTTTGCTCAAGTACAAGAGAGCGCAAGTCGAACCTGGTCATGCCGTGGGCGCAGTCGGTGCGCAATCTATTGGTGAACCTGGTACTCAGATGACCCTGAAGACCTTCCACTTTGCCGGTGTCGCCGGCATGAGCATCACGCAGGGTGTGCCGCGTATCAAGGAAATCATCAACGCCTCAAAGGAGATCAGCACACCTGTTATTACATGCGAATTGGTCAATAAGACCGATCTACGTGCCGCACAGATCGTCAAGGGCCGTGTCGAGAGGACCTACATCCGCGACATCATCTACTACATCGAAGAAGACTGGACAGGCTCCGAGGCATATATCAATATCAAGATTGACTTCTCCACCATCGAAAAGCTCCAACTGGAACTCACTCTGCGCCAGGTTCTCGCTGCGATCAAGAAACACAAACGTTTCAAGTCCCCCGATCTCAAATTCCGCGCCTCTGGCTCCCACATCCGTATCTTCGTCGATCAGACCGCGCCCAAGGGCACACTGTCCAAAACCGAAGAGGTTTCCACCGGTGGAGACCCATATATCCGCCTCAAGCACCTCAAACGTGTTCTCCCTGATATCCAAGTCCTCGGTCACGCGCACTGCTCGCGCGCAATCATCAAAACGGACGAGACAAACACGACAAACACCCTGCTTGTTGAAGGGTACGGACTGCTCGACTGCATGACCACAGACGGCATCAACGGCACGCGCACACGCACCAACAACATCATGGAAGTCAAGGAAGTCCTGGGCATCGAAGCGGCGCGCACAACAATCATCGACGAAATCCGAGAAGTCATGAAGGACATGGACATCGACCCACGCCACATGCAGCTTCTCGGTGACGTGATGACGTACAAGGGTGAAGTGCTCGGAATCACGCGCTTCGGCCTGGCTAAGATGCGAGACTCCGTCTTGCAGCTGGCGTCTTTCGAAAAGACTGCCGATCACTTGTTTGATGCGGGCGGTCAGGGCCGCACGGATCTGATTGAGGGTGTGTCCGAGTGCATCATCATGGGCAAGAGCGTATCGCTGGGCACGGGCGCGATGGAGATGGTTCGTGCGCTAAACTTTTATGAGGGCCAGATTGGCAAGAAGAAGACGGCGTTTGAGGATGCGTGGAGGGAACTGGTCGATGCCCCTGCGGCGGCGGCGGCGGCCAAAGCCAGGGCAAGAAAGAGGAAGAGGGAGAACGCAATGCAATAAGGGTTGAGGACAGTGGAATGCTTGTACTATGATATTCTTTTTCTATTTGCAGGTATGTTTAAACATATATATATATATATATATTATTGGCATACGTGAATGGGGCACTTTGGTGGGATATTATATGTAGGTATGTTATTCTTGTTACGGGAAAATACATTATGAATGTGTCTTTGACATGTCCTTTTTCATCTCTTCCACTTGAAACTGCCTTGCTTTGCAACTGATCCCAGAACTCGTATTCTATTCGGTTGACTAGCTAGATCGAGGCAATATTTGTCAAATTGGAACAATCACAGAGTGGGAAGATCGAGAGGGAAACAGGAACACGCAAGATAGGGGACATGAAAGGAAAAGACCACAGAAATCGAAACCAAACGAGGTGAGTAACAGTCCAAACTAAAGTTGATAGGAAAAAACAATACGACGTTTAGCACACAAGCTGCGCCTGTACTTCTGAAGGTGCTCGCTAAACTGAGCGGTCTCCAATACGACGCCTTGTACTCAGGATGCCCTGTCCATCCACCTTGTCAGTCTTTCCCATGTCGCGGCGTCGTCCGACCTTCACCGTCGAAGAGCTTGTCGAGCATGTCCGCTGCCGACGCCCTCTCGTCGGGGTTGATTATGGCCATCTCCATGAACGGACGGAGCGTGCGGCCTCTCGACGCCTCCTGTATCTTCCGGATCCTCGCGTTCCAGCCCTCTTTCACCTCCGCACGCAGCCCATTCTCGTTCAGTACATAGGCTATGGTGACGAAGAAAGAAAAGACGTCCATCTTGGGCGTCTGTCGAGCGACTACGCCGCCCTGCGTGGCCAACTCAGGCGCCATGAAGTGCGTCGTTCCCGCGACCATTCGGGCGTTGAAGGTGGTGTTGCAGAGACCAAAGTCTCCTAGTTGAAAGATATACCTCCGGTCTCGGGTCAATTTGTAAAGGATATTCGCGGGTTTGACGTCCCGGTGTATGATGTTGCGGGATGCGATAAAGTCGAGCGCCTTGAGGATTTGATGTATGAACGAAACCAGGACAGTGGAATCGGTCGTGAAGACTTCGCGGTAGGTGAGATCGTGGGCGCTGCCGTCTTTGAGCGCTGTGAATATCTTGACGGTCGTTTGTCGGTTCCATTGAACGGCGAAGATCTCAAGGATATTCGGCTAGGAATACTGCATTAGAAGCCGAGCCAGGCGCATCATTTGTCTGCGACGAGAAAGGCAGCGGGCACGTCTTACGTGGGAAAGATCAGCCAAGGCTTGGATCTCTCGTTTGACTTGGATGAACTCCGTGATGCGGGTCGCATTGTTCGTTCCTGTTAACTTTACCTCCTTGACGGCCATCAGTTGGCCCGTATCCTCGTTGACAGCGGCATAAACACTTCCGAACGCGCCCTTCCCACTCAAGGGGCCTTGTACGTATCGCAGTGCACGCCCCTCCCCGTAATTGAAAAGGTCAAGGGTCCGAGGGTCTGCAATTGACTGAATATGACTGTCAAGAGTCGCTTTTCGCCTACCGGAGCGGGGGCGCCTCAGGAGCAACTTCTCCGTGAGGTTGAACCTCACCGGGTGCCAATGGATCCTAAAGTACGCGGGATTCGACCGACTGCCAAATGCAATGACCGTTTGGAATCCTCTTGCAATCAGCGCAACACGGTTGGGCCGGATGCTCTCCCACCCGGACATGAGGCTGGAACCGGGCCTGTACACCTCCATCGTTTGGTCCTCTGACACATCGCATATCAGACAGACTTGCGAGTCAGGATCAATCTGAAACTCGCATTGCAGGTTCGCGATGTCGGCACCCTCAATCACAATGTCTGTCCCACTCCGCCCAACTCTTGCCAGTATGTGCTCTGATCGCGTGTTGATATGCAGTCCGACGTTGATTCCTTGCAGAGTCTGGCAAGGGTCATCCTCGTCGACGAACCCTGGGATGTAGGAGACCAGATCACGGTTCTTTGGGTCAGCGAGGACCTCCCGTGCTCGCTCATTGATTGCAACAAGGGAGAAGAGCGCTAAATGGTGTGGTGTTGGAAGTGGCATGATCAACAGCTACTGAAACCATATATCGCACTTTCGACGCACTGGGAACTAGTTAACCATAGTTGACAATAAAGCTGGAGGAAAAGATGGATGCAAGATTTCAAGAAGCCATCCATCCCGAGGATTTCCTCTATACTTATATCAACAGTCTGCGGCTGAGAAATCTGATGCCGGCGCTTAGTGGCAAGGCTCATCCGTTAATTGTGTAAGTGGTCGAGCGCTCGCAGTCTCAGGAATGACCACTCAACTACTAGCAAAATGCGGCATAAACCTCATCTTGATTCATACCTGGGGCTTTTTTTTATGCTCCCAATCATCCTAGTAGAGAGAACGACCTATCAAGCGACTAACCAAGCCCAATCTGAGACCAAGTCGTGTCAGGGAAATCAAGACAATAGATGGATATTGAAATCGACTTCAAGCGCCAATCAAATATGGGAGTGGTGCAAGCATTGACTTTTAAGTTAACAGACCGGTAAGTTAAAGACAGATTATTGATCGATGACTTGCTTGCTATCCAACCTCTGCACGGAGAGAAGGCAGTTTAATGTCGTATAAGGTATTGTTGTAAGCGCTGACCCCTTAAGCGAAACCAGAACCGTGTTAATAGCCGCCTACCCCCCTGACCATAGGTACCTTGGACACGAATAACTATGAAGGCTGTTGAGCTGCATCAAACGGGCAAACAAGCCAGACTGACATTAGCAGAATGACCCCATGCACTGATACTAAGGTGTCCATACAATGTCTTGATGCTGTGCCATGGTAGACTGGGGGGGGGTTAAAGGGGCACGGAGTAAAGTCCAGCCGACTAGTCACATGACTTCGTGTTTGACGCGTGCCGCGCCATACCAAACCAGGCTAAATTGGCTGGCGTCCCCGCTTTCTCACGCTCTTCCCAGCACGCGTCGCCACAGGAAACACGAAGGGGCAGCGGTTCTCTGCGGACATTCTCGATGGATGATGGCAGTGATTGGTCTGGCGGTGGAGGGCGGAGGGCGCCATGGGTTGGTGACGAAGACGCAGCCGGTGGTTCTGGCTTCGATCGACGGCGACTTGGTCGAGGATGTGGAAGTTGGAGCCAACCATCGTCTGCACGCCTCGACTGGATCTCGCTTGAAAGTTGCTCAGGGAACAGGGTAGTGAGAAAGAGGGAGGTGGAAAGAGGGGGTCTCTTGGGTATAAGAAGGAGCCAGAGGTCCCTCGAACATGCCAGTTCAGGCTCATCTCTTCCCCAAGCCCGTCAATCTCCCCTCTCCCGTATCAGAGAACGTTGAACCTGCCTCTCTCGCTGCCAAAGTGCAACGTCTTCCATCTATCCTCACATTGCTCAGGGCATTCTGATCGACATGTCCTCCGCCTGGATCCCTCCTGCCCACGGCTCCCCATGCTATATTGAAATCCCAGCCCTCGACACAGACCGCGGTTTGACTCCCCCTCCTCCTCTCATTTTCTCGCCATATTCTCGATCTAACCAGCATTGCATCCGGACAGCTCAAGCCTTCTACGCCGCCGTCTTTAACTGGACGTTCAAAGGGAGAAAGCCTGAAACCGGCGAAGCCGCAGGATTCAGCTTCCCAGAACCCCGGTTCAGCTCTCTGACCGGGGGAATCACCAAGGTCGACAAGATCAAGGGCGGTGCGGCGGCCCCCAAGCTGTACTTTTATGTTGACGATTTGGCAAAGACGATGGACGTAAGGCTTTCAATTTCCTTCGGTTCCTTATTTCTCTGCCTGCTGCCCTGCTGGAACGTATCGCTTACCGGTCCCTAGGCTATCGTGGCCAACGGTGGCAAGAAACTCAGCGATGTGGTCCCTGAAAGTGATTTCGGCCTCATGATGTATGCTGAAGACACGGAAGGGAATGAGTTGGGTATCTACGTCATGAAGAATAAGGCCTGACCTATTTTTCAAAATTGTATATATGCCTGGACATTGGAGTTGTTCATTGAAGTTGCTGATGATTGACACGTTGGATATCTGCTCCCAAATGATTGAATAGTAGACTATCTAAGCAAGAGCTTCGTGTTCTGCTCTTTCACAGACCTTCTTCAAGACGCCGCCAATCCACTCGAAATCGCTCAGGTCAAGATATACCTGCCCGCTGAGTCTCACCCAGTAGCCGCCTTGGAAGTAGAACAGCTGGAGATACGAGTCATACTCTTCCACCACCGTGCGCTGTATCCAGTTGACCACCTTCTCCCGGGTCATTGCAGTGCCATCGTCAAGGCCAGCGCTCAGTGGAAGACGCACGTTGACCATGCAACAGTCCGTGATGGAATGGGTCTTGTTATCCAGGATATGGGTCCCCAGGATCTCCGCAACCTTGGTCGATCCCTCCCGGGCAAGATTCCGGCAGTAGGTTCGGATGTTCTCTTCCCCGCCACAGACTTCTTCCCGCCATCTGATCGCCTCCGGAATGGTCAACCAGGCCGAGCGATCGTCGGTGCCCAGAAACGAAAAATTTCGCTCAAACTCACTTTGCCCTCCAAGACTCGCAGTCGACGCGCTCGAGCCCTTGTTCGCTGAGCGGGGCACAAAGTCGGCGGTCGTGGGGACTGAGGTCCGGATCAGATGTTGGTTTCGCTCGGGAACGTAGAGCACAGCGCATCCCCGTGGCACGAACAGCCATTTGTGACAGTTGGAGACGAAAAAGTCCGGGTCGACATTTGGCAGATCGAGTTTGACGTGTCCGATGCCGTGTGCGCCGTCGATGACGCTGAGGATCTGCTCCTCGCGGCACATGGCGGCGAGCTTCTCGAACGGAAGCCGCACGCCGGGCAAGGATGCCACGGTGTCGAATATGGCGATCCGAGGCCGCCTGCCTTGGGCCCGCGATGCATGGATCACAGAGCGGTAGGCCGCGACAAGGTCTTCGTCCTCGATCGGATACGGCAGGGAAACTTGCCGCGTGCGCACGATGTCGTTGTTGTACTCGCAGATATACTCCGTTGTTTTCCCGCAGGCGGGGTAGATGATGCTCAACTGGATGATTTCATCCTTGCCGTCCGGGTTCCAGGTCAGATTGCGCAGCACGGTATTGACTCCGGTGGTGGCATTGGGCACCAAGACCACCGTGCGCATGGGGACGTCGAGGAACTTTGCCAGCGCTGCGCGAGCCGCATCCAGGTACCTTGGGTAGTCATATCGCATGAACCTGGACGGGCGTGCGTCGCTCTCTCGCCGAAATGCGTCTGCTTTCGCCAGGATGGCGGTCGGAGTCGCGCCGTAGGACCCTGGAGAGGCATCAGTTAGTTGAGTCTGCAAAGCGGTGGGCACAGGCCCATGATCTGGACGAAAAAAAAAAGCCGTTTACCGTGGTTCAGCGGAGTATAGTCGTCTGCGAAAGGGAAGAGCTTTCTCATCTCCTTTCCGAACGGGACTCGCTCGTAGCGAGTTGCACCGCCGTCCGTGTCACCCATGTTTGACGCCGACTCGTATCACACGTTCTTTTCGTCAAGTCTGACGCGATGATGGAATCGAAAGATTCCCCAGTTCAGAAAGTAGTAATTAGCATTTGACGGAGACGAACTATCCTTCAAATCGGTCAATCTGGCGTTCGTGTTTTCTTTCTCCTGGTTGTACTTTTCTTCTGCCCGAGTCAACCAGGGAAAAACAGGCTCCAGATGTTCCCCTCTTTCCAAATGGCCGGACAAACATGGATGATGATCCACTTCTCCAGGCTTGGTCCAACGACGGGCTCGTCTGTGGAGCTTCGGCTTGACACCAATCTCGTGGTACCAGATCCAGCAGCGAACGGTGACTCCTCCATAATAACTATCTAAAGTACAGTACTAATCTTCCTCTGCGTTTTGTCGGGATCGGCCACAAGAGGAGCAGACAGCGCGATGGAGTATTTACTGACAAACCAACTGAGCCAAAGGGACGATTTGAACAGGATACATAGTCCTATTCCTCCGGCTATGTACATAGTCGTTATACGTCAAGTCTAACATGGAGATACGAGTCTGCGCGACCACGAGGATAGGCTACCCGCCAAATCACCCTAGGCTACACATAAACAGAGGAATGGCGTGGATCGCCCGAATAAGATGTATAGTAATCAGAAAAACACCGTCATAGCTTTGGGTCAATCCACCGTGAATGCCGTAACCGGCGCCATGAGGCCATACCAAGGCGGATCCAACAACGTATTTCTCACCAGCCAGTCTCGAGCACCCACTAGGATGATGATCGCGGAAGAGGGAGCCGGCAAGCCATCATTCCCTGTACCGCGCATGATCCAGTCAACTTTCATGTGCCTCGCGCCGCGGCTCGAATCAGGTCCAGCTGCCAAACCATCAACATTGTCAGAGTGCATCTTCTTGTGAATCGATAGTTTATCATTCTTCCTATTTCGTGCTGAAGCTCTTCCGGATAGCAAGCTTGAGCAGAGCTTAGTATCACATCCTTTGACATTTGAGATTTGGTCACTGAATGGTAGCTCAGTCTGATATATGCATTCCGAGTGAGATTAGCTCTCACACCTGTCATGTCCTTGGCCAGGCCGCTAGTGGAGTAGTAGTGTGTCAACCTGTCCAGCTTGAAGCGCACGCGTCCACCAGTTGAATAAGAATTCTCACAGCAGATTCCGGTGTTCATCAGTCTGACCAGGCCTGAACTCAGCTCTGATTGGACTCGAGTTGAGATCAAGGTGTCAAAGGAGGGGACATGGTTGTCTCCCGCTACAAATAATGGAGAAGAACCGCACGATGCTGGACGAAATGGACTCGTTCCCAGAGTACCATGCCAACAAGGATGATCTTCCAGAGGATATTCAAGGGACCAGACCCTAGCAACAGTGAGTAAAACAAACTGTGAAAAAAAATATATAAATACTATCTGAATGGACAGAGAAAAGAAGATGTAGAATCATTTAATGTTCCAAATGGCCGTAATTTTGAGAAAAGGAATTTAAAAGATAAATAAAAGCGCGAGAGTGTGCAAGTTCTTGAGATGCTCAGCATCGACGGTGGTAGTTTGAGTGGCGTAGAGATGAGCAGAGTGGTCTCCATTTTCCGTCTCTAGCAGATGCAGGACAAGAGTGCTGATTTCCGAATGATCAGTTTCTTTTCCAGATTGTGCTCGGAAATGTATCTGAATATAATCTGTGCCATTGAACCTGTCAGGTCAAGACTCACGAGGTCATGGGTTGCAATCGTTCCCGAGAACTGTCAACTTGGGAAAACGTGCAATGATCAGGGGATTATCAATAAATTAATCCATTGCATGGAGGTTGTTTTGGCTGAGAAAAGTACATTGCCAAGTTTGATGAGCATCTTGGTCACTGTGGTTTTTGGTGCTTCATAAAGTGACATGTAGTCAACACTCAACCTCGTAGAAAAACGGGTAGGCGATAATCACGGATGGAGAATCGTCGGCCTCACTTTTGGTGATGCAATCTTGAACATCGGCTTTGTATCTGTACGTTTGAGACAGAGTGAGCAAGTAAATAATTCATCTAGTATGGATGATCGAGCTTTCATGCGGAAAGAATGGCTGCACAGATAGGAGTTTAATTAAAAGGGGCATATATAGATGAAACGGTATATCGTGCGATGGTTGGTAGGTGGTACAAGGGCGTGGAGTTTCAGGGCGCCAGGGGCGGGCAAGGTCCATTTCAAACCCAAGCTCATTCTTCACTATCAAACAAAACGGTTCACTCGAAGACTGGCTTTTGGAGGGCTCTGTGGGACCAGTGACCGCTCGTCAAAGTTTCCTGATATCTCAGCTGGTGAATATCCAGTGTCTCCGATTGGCTGCACACCTCAGCGACACTGCCAAAGTGATTGTTCGCCGGGGTTGAAGCAGCTGGCACTGCAGAGCATTACCATGAGCAGACAGTGGATGCTGGAGTGAGAATAAGTTCAGATGACCACTGTTGGCCTTGACTTGCTGAATGTTGGGCAGACGGGACCTAGATCGCTTGAAGGACAACAAACTCGGTGTTATCCTAGTCTGAACATAGAGCACGGTCGCAGGGAGCCGTACATCCTGCCAGCTTTTTTCACACGATAAACGGTGGTTGAGAAAGAAAAGTGAACGAGGGAGTATTCGTGACAGCAGTCCCAGGTATGAATTTGCAGCCACGTTTGCAGGAGGAAAGATTTACGTGGCATCGCCACGATCTTTGCCCCAAGCCTGAAAAGACTCCCACCCGAGAAAAACTCAATATCCCGGTCGTGGCCAACTCTTTTCCTGCCACATATGGTCCGCCAGAAAATGCATTGGCAGGAGCTTGCGGTAAAAACCGCGCAAGGACACCTCGGAACGGGCTCTTGGAACAAGGAGAGATAACATCAGAAGCGTCTGTTACGGCATCTGCTTCCACGCAGAGCCAACGAGGAAGCTGATCTCGTCCAGGACTCGAGCTGTGAGCGCAGAGGTGTCGTTTGCGGGTGCGGTCGGTGCCCGGTAGCAGGAACTGGAAAAAAAAGGGCTCCCAGGCCACCGTACATTCAAAGAAGCATCCTATCGTGTGTGTCAGGCATCTGAGAATACGTGCTCATCAAAGCCGTTCACAGTCTGGCTCCTTGTGTCCATGTTGAAGTCACGGTCAACGCTCGTCGTCCTGCAGGGGCGAGTTGTGTCTCCTGCTGACGCCGTGTCACCTGCGAGGGCGGGAAGGGCAATTTCATCTTGCAATCCTGCAGGGAAGGAAATCCGCTCAAAGTTCCAGCAGCGGAGTACGCCGGCCAGAGGCCAGGGTATGACCCAGTCAGTCTGGTCGATGGCCCCTGATCTCTTGCTGAGGATGTACATGGTCGTCGTACCTGCGCACTGCGATGTTTCTGGAAGAAGAGTCGATGAAAGGAGATCGCTCAACTAGTTATCACGTGCCGGTTTAGTCATGGGTGACTTGCATGGAGATTCGACGACCGCGCTATTTTCGGGCGCCGTTCTAGACCCGCGAATGGAGCGCACATGCTTTGGTCGAATCTTGGACTTTTTAATTACCTTACTACCAAACTTCTGTGCCTGGGCCATCTGGGCCGCGGTGCTGCCACTCCTGGCTCGCGATATCACAGCACGCTCACGACTCGCGGCACTGGGGTTGGGTTCTGTTCACATCAGATTTGCTCCGATAGCCTCCAATATTCGTAACTACTAACATATCGTGCAATATTATTTAGTTAACTCAACTACGTTAAATAACTAGTTAACTAGTTCTCCGTAGTCAAATTATTACTCCCGGTCCATCGTGCGCTTGCCGTATTTCTCCGACGTGTAACGATACCCCGCTAGGCCCTTTCGGGGATTGCCGGGCACGGCAGGCGTGGCTCGTGAGTGGCTCGCCCGGGGCACCCCAAGCCAGGAACAGGCAGGAGAGGACCCACTGCTCCGTGCTGATTGGCTGGCTCCCCTGTATTGGAAACACGTAATTTAACCCAAACCCCAAGCAAACGCATGGCCGGTGGCTGATGGTCTTGGCAGTCTTGGCGCTCCTCTAATCCCCTTTCAGAGATCGCCCATCTCTTCTCCATCGACTGTCCGACTTCTTCACTCCATCCAACGTCCATCCTCCCTTTGTCGCTCCATCTCTCACCCTCCCCGTCTTCTCTTCCCCTCACACCCCCATTTCTTTCTCCCCTTTTTTCTCTTTGCCAATTCGCCCTCCCACCCTTGTTGTCTCGTCTTCCCCTTCTCATCCCTGTTGTTTGGTCCTTTGTCGCGGCTCACCTCTTTCTCACGAATTGCCATCTCGAACCGGTTCGGTTCCAGAGCGATCACATCTGCAGTGATCTCCTGCTGCTGCATCCCCACGGACCCGGCATCCCCCGCAACGATGAGCGTGTTCTTGCACGCGGTCTGAAAACATCACGCTGCTCTCTTCCACCCCCTCCCTCCGAAAACGTTCACCCTCGTTTTTTTTTGCCGCGTCCACCCTCTCCCAGCTTCCGATTCCCCATATAATCGATCGTCCGTGTGGCCCGCAGCTCTGGCGGCCGTCTTTGTATCTATCCAGTCCATCTCGTGATCGCCCTTTCGACCAACGTCCTTCGCTCGTCTGACCCGATTTGATCTTTTTGTTATCCGTCCGCCGTTGACCGGCCAGTTCCTTGACGCTCCTCTCTTGCTTGCTCTTTGTCGCCCGCGCTCACGAACCACCCCCCCACTTTTTTCCTCGTTTCTGGAAACGCTTCACGTTCTTGCTTGCCCCCCCTTCTTTAGCCGGCCTTGTGTGATATCTTGGTTTTTTTTCACGACTGCCTGATCCCTCTTTTTTCATTGCACTCTTTCTCCTGTGTTTTTTCCGTCAAGATGGATTTTGATCACCCACGTAAGTCGTCTTCATTCCGAACGGGCCGTGTCGTTCTCGTCTCTCCGCTAACCGCCAAGAACCCGGCCCGGCAGTCCCGGCGAGGTCCATCCGCAACCCCTTTCGTCGTTGCGTCGTCAATTGTCCCACCACCATTCCACCGTGTCCGGTCTGCGCCGAGGACGAGCGCTGCATCACGATAGCCCAATCCTGCGACGAATGTGCAAAGACCATTTGCGCCAAAAAACCTGGAGCGTCGTCGGATGAAGGTTCGGGAGGCAACAACGCGGGTCCCATCGCAGGTGGTGTTGTCGGTGGCGTCATCCTGATTGCAATTCTCTGCCTCGCCTTGTGGTTCTACAGCCGACGACGCAAGCGGCTCAAGGCGGAGCTGGAAAATCAGAGCGCTTTTGAGAAGCAAGACGACTATGCCGGCCACGAACGCGTGGCTCGCTCTCGTGTGGCATCCATGGCCTCCACGGTCATGACCCGCGCCTCCAACGTCATCCCCATCGCCTACATCCCCGGCGTCACCAATCGTTCGGCCCCTCAGACCCCCGCCACCCTGGCACCGCCCGTTCCACCCATCCCCGGAGGCGCCGATCAGCATTACTTCTTGCCCGGTGACCTTCGAGACTCTGTCTGGTCAGAGATGTCGGACGATTACCGCAAGAGTCTCAGTCCCAGCTTGGCCCGAAGCAGCGTCGCCACCACCATCTACCGTAACAACGCCGTTGTCAGCCCGGTTCCCGCCCAGCAGGCAATGCGCGGCAAGGCAAATGTCATCAGTGTCAAGTCGGGCCACAGTTCCCCTGGCACTTCGACGCCGGGCTCGTCGACCCCCGCGGTGCCGGCCATCACAGCGGCGCAGTTGGACAAGGCGCAACAGAACACCCTTGGAGTCAGCTCGATCGTGGCACGATCCGTGGTCGCCCGTCCCATCAACGTCACCAAACCTCGCAGCAAGCTCGCCACCAGCTCCGAACAGAGCGACCAGACGTCTGTTCCCACCGTGACAGTTGAAACTGTTCCGGATTCCGACGGCACCACGGACACGCAACCTGGAGTAGAATCCCAGGCTCATGGCCAGAGCGCTCAACTCAAGGGGAAGCAGCACGAATCCACTCAATCCGCCGCCGTCACCGTCATTGAGGACTCTCCGGCCGTCAAGCAAAGCCCGTTCGCCGACCCCGAGTCTCCTGTCGAGAAACAGGACAACAAACCCACCGCCACATCGTCTGCCATCCCCGAGGAGATGTCACGCCAGAGCATCGACTCCAAGCGTAATTCTTCCCACAGACATCGCACCAGCCATGGCTCTGGGAAGCTGTTGCAGGAAGCAGATGCTCCGGAGCGGAGCACGAGTCCGTTTTCTGATGAGAACGAAGTGAAGTAACGTGCTAGAGACCATGGAAAGGCTTCCACGTACGCATTGTGGGACAAGTCTGCGGTGTAACTGACGCATTGTAACGAATGACGCAAGTCCCGAAAAAAAAGAGAAACGAAAAGAAAAATAGGACTTGTGGCCTCTTCTCTTTCCCTCTCTCTTTGACATGCGGGCGTCGGGATGGGTTCGGCGATCTGTTGATTTTTTTTTTTTCTTCTTGCATCTGTGAATATCTTGTGATATATTACGCTTTTTCTTCCGTCACTCCTGTATCTGCTGATTACAAGTTGGGCTTACGGGCCATGTTTTGCCAGTTCTGTGGTCGCCTGAATCGGATCCTGACGCCGAGTTGATTGATGACATTGCTGTTCTGTCCAACCTTTTGATCCATGTATTGTATCACCATTGGGGCACTTGGCAACAACACGGCTTGGTGTACTCGTCGAAAGATATTACCATGTAACATGAGTAAGAGACGTCCAGCCCGCATTCATCCCAGTGATCCCGAAAGAAAGGACGATCATCTATAGACATCATCTTGGATGCGAAATCCAGGCGATGGAACCCGTCCAACCACACATCCATGCATACATACATACTATGATACATGGCAGGTACTACACGCCAGACCATGTATTCCAATGACATTCAGCTTCGCCAACATTGGCATCCGACCCACCCGTTCTCCCCGAGCCTCTCCAGCATGCAATAATTTTTTTTTTTTGGCAAACAGTCAAAGAACCGTGGGCGTGCGTCGACTTGATGTTGCTGCCGCTAATATATATGCGTGATATGCGTGATATGGACACAATGCACATACCAGTTCAACCGGCCGCGAACGCCTGGTGCCACCTTGGTTCCGTATGTCCGAGTGAGGCACTCATTGCGGGACGGCTCATGCTAGCATTATTTCATGTCGATATCAGCCTACCAGATGCTGGTCTTTCTCATGACTGAGGTTGCAATGGGGCAACGATGGCCCATTGGGCTTGTCCTGCAGTCACCCTGGCAAGAACTCAATCCATCGCCCTCATGGCCGCACAGTCCACACACGAAGTACCAAGAGGTGCGCACGATATCATACTGTAATACAAGTTAGATTTACCAACGTATAGCTATGTGGCGCGCTTCGTCAGAACACTCGCGCATGGGCCCGCCAGGACAGTTCCAGAGGGTATCCTGCAGCTCGTAGATGTTATTTTCCTTTTTCTCATTTCCGGTGGTCTTTTGCTACACAGTATGGTGTGCAGTCTGCCTTCCACCACCTGATTTCTTCCGGCAGGGCTGTTCTCCTAGGTATCCTGTAGGTGCATACCGAGATCGTGCTAAAGCCTCCCATATCGGCGAATTTGCTTGATAGAGTCATGGACTCAGCGTAGTTGAGCGGATGGTTCATGTGAATCCGAAGATTGGCCCATATCATTCTTACACTAGCACATACAACTCCCATTCGGCGAGACTTTGAATGTGCGGGTAGGGGTTTCTTCAACAATCACGCAGCGCTGACAGGGATATTCCAGCTGTTTTGCCATGGCTATTGCGGAAGACAACGAAACACAATACGCAAAGAATGAATAAAAGGAAACGGCGCAGGCAGCTCCTCAACAGACTCCTCGGGCTCGGGGAGAGCAGGAGACGAACCCGCAGCTCTGTGCTCTTGTAAGTCATCATTCGGAGGACTGGCTGCGGAGGTGAATTGACTTTGAGAATCTCCACATGTCCGCCCTCTGAAGAAAGGCTCCAGCCGCACTACAAGATAGAACTAATACAGCAATAGGATACATGGGTAAGATGAAAAATAAGCCTCTAGAGGAAATGGAGACTCAGCGCCAGTTTGCCAGTGTCCCTTTGCCTCACAAGGACATAGTCACCGTTCTGGTATAGCTGGCCAGGAGGGCGCGCAGGGCCGTATCGGTGGCGCTGAGAAGTGTGAGTAGAATGGCGTATAGCAGCTTGCAACCCGGAAAGTTATTCAACATGCTGCTGGCAACCCTGGAAAGGGTGTGGTCGATCAGGACGGGGCCAAGAACAATGCCTTCCTCAGAGGCCCATCTCTCGAGTGATGGAAGAAGAGAAAAGCTCCTTGTGAGACAGCCCGTCCAGGCGCCAGAGGACAGGGAGGCAGTTGAGAGTCATGCTTGGGACTTTCTAAAGAGGGACTCGTTCTTCAGTCTCCTTGGTGGATACATCCTCCTCTGAGTCGCTCTCCTCGCTGTCCTCATCATCCACCTCTTCAACTAGTCGTAAGGCGTTCTTAGGGTACATCACTAAGTTGTGCCCTTTGCAGTGCACAGCTCAGGTCCCTGAATGTCCCTGGACGTCTCGCCCACGACGGGGTCACCAATTGTAATCCGGGAGTCCGCGTTGACAGAGAACAGCCATGGTATTCCTAGCAGTAGATGGATAGTGCGCGTGGGCATTTCACTCAGCTCATCCCGAAGAGTATGTAGGTAGTATTTATCCGCGTCACGAAAACAGTTATAAAGAAGCGAATGGTCAAGCTTCAGTTGACGGACAAGTGACTGGTCGTTGCTCTTTGCAGACAGCCTCTGATCATGATCATAGTAGCGATTGGATGAAATCCCCGTTCGCCAACTGTCGATAACTTTCAGCTTGTATAACAAATCACAATAGAGCCGATGACCAGCCTCGAGTAAGGAGTTAGTGGCCCATGTATATGTATATAAATCGAACCTGGCATTTGAAGCGGAAGTAATGATATTCTCCAGCAGTGTAACTCGCTACTCGAGCATTGTTTAGAGCCGTGGAAATGTCTGTATAAATACTGAAAAACCCCTCGCAAAAGTGAACGATACTTGGGATGCTCAAGAGAATCGTGCCTCGTTGAATTTGTTTTCGCTGCTTCGTTTTTCTCGGTAACGATAGGTAGATTTCAGGGTAGAAGTAGTATTCGACAGACATACAAGAGGCGCCCAGCCCCTATTTTTCAAGCTTTGTTCGCGGGATCGCGCACCAAGGTTCGGACTCGTAAGAGAACCCCCTGTAAAGTTGCAGGCTTTTTTTTTTCGTGCTCTCTCAGTTCGGAGATAGTAATCATCAGGACTCGATGAATTCGATGTTGAAGTAACTTTCATATAATCATCGCCAAGTTGTAACATGTGCCGCTCACCATCTCCGGCAAGACCTGATGCATGGAATGCTGTTCTAAAGTGTGTGTACACAGATCCAGGTTCCGAGCTTAGTACCATGTTGGCCACATCGTTTAATTATTGTAGGAGGCAGAAGTATCGGGGAGAGCGGAAAATGGGCAGAGCTGTCATAGACCTTCAGAACCATAACAGCAATCAGGGGTCGGGACAGGCAGGCTCAGTGCAAGTCAGGTCAATATCAGTTGAGACCTTCATAAACCCTTGTGACGTTGGATGGTTCGTCATGGTGAAAAGGTTGCAATTACATGTAGTCAAATAAACCACTCTAATATCTTATACTCGTAAGCACCTGCAAGAATATTTCATTATACTAGATTGAAGAATACTTACTGAGAGTAGTAGCAGACTCTGTTAGTGACCCGGTGATTGGTCCTTGACCACGATATAACTGCGGGAGGCATTTCCTCATACGACGTTACGTCCGGCAAAGAAGCCACAAACGGATGAAGTCGTTGACCCATGGCCCAGGGCCAAGTGTGGACAGTCGACTTGAAGAACAGAGGCAGTGGTGATGGATACTGCTCTGGGTTGTCGAACAAAGTTGAAAACACTGAGGTGGCCGAGTGGGGAAAAAAACCCCTGGAAAGAACCTGGGATAAAAAGTAGGAACCTGTAGTAGCCAAATTTTCAATGCCCAAGTTTGAAAGCAGATGAACAGAAGTGACCCGTTTTATTTCAGGGTATATATCAGGTTATATATCTAACAGACTCGCGCCCCTTGACGGCCCCTGCTTATTGCAGACGAGGAGACAGAGGTGATAATAGCGAGAACGATGAGCGCAGGCACGGAGCTCATCATAAAAGTTCTGTGCAGGCCCAGTGAAGGACGCCCTTCCAGTGACAGGCGAGGTGTGAATTTCACGCAATGCAGTATCCAGAATGGCAAGCAATGAATGACGCTGCTTAATGCGTCCTATTTCGAGTACAAAGGGTTAATCCGGCGTCTCACGAGCCAAAGGAGCTGGGAAAGAGAACAATAAAAACGGATAGACTTACCAGAGTATGGGGACAAAATCAGTGTTGAGTTGGAAGTTCGTACGTAGCTAGTAAACACGGATTCTCGGTATATACATAAAAGAAAGAGGACTGATGATTTCCAATTGTCCTCCCGGTGGTATATTGTCTGGAGCCACATCCAGCCCCAGAACTCCCGAGCAGGTGGCAGGCAGATCAATCAACAGAGTACCTCAAAAAAGCCTTTGCGATCTCCGGAGTCTTGTCCCCGATCCGGCTGATTTCCACGTAGTTAAAGTCATTGGGCGTCCATTCTCCCCCGGCGGCGCCCATGGCAGCCTGTGGGCCAGCAGCGGGATTGCATCGCACACCCATCGACGTTACCTGCATAGACCCTTGGGCATTATTCGTCTGGGCTGCAGGCGAGTTGTTACTACTAGTATTATACACAGCATGGCCGCCCATCCCGCCTGGACTGTCAATGGATCCCGGGCTCATCGTGACAGGCCCCAATCGCAGATGCATGACGATTGGATTCACCATGCCTGGTAAGGTCTGCGCGACTTTGGTCAGGAGGAGAGGCAGAAACCGTCGGCGGCCGCCGCGGAGTGTGGAGATGAGCCAGAAGAAGTGCTTCAGGTAATCTTCCGGGCCAAGCTCGAAGCCGGACGATTTGGTTTCAGTGGCGGGCAGGCACGAGATGACGTCGGTGAGAGTGCAGGCTACCTCGAAGAGTTTTTCGATCTTGGGTTGTACTTTCAATTAGATACGCGTTGCGTCGAACAAGGCCAGAATGGGCGACTTACCAGTCCAACTCCGTGCGCGGCCATGCTCTCCAGCGGCAGCTTCCATGTGGCAAACGCCAGGTCCCGCGCAATCTGCAACGGGTACCTAAAGGTCATACACTTGTGCGTCGAGGTGCTTGACAGGAACCCCAGGGTCGTGGAAAGCTGCCATATCATGGTCCGCAGCCACTGCTGAGAGACTCGCAGATCGGCCATCTGCACGTCCGGGATGTCGAGGTCGGCGGGAACCGCGTTGCGGATATGTTCTTCTATTCCCACAAGAACATCGGCCGAGCACGCGGTGTGCGTGCCATTCCACAGCCCGAGGAAGCTCTCGTCAAAGGGACGATAGAGGTTGACGAGACAGCGGAACGCCGTGTTGGACGGACAGGAGTTGGTGCTGGAGCTGGAAGCGTCATCGACAAGGGGAGGGCTCTCTGGCGTAATTTGCAGAGTCACCGGCCGATGACGGCGGATTGCATGCGCTCTGTACCGCTGTATTAGCTGGTAGGTTTATATATATATATATATCATCGTGAAAGATATGATCTTACCGCTCAGAGACCACCAAAAGCCAAAACAGCTTTCCCGCCACAGACGGATGCTCTGCATCCTCTTCTGGCTCCGCATCCAAGATCCCAGACGTATAGAGAGTTGTCGCCTCACGAAGGAAGTAGTACGCATGTCTCTGGTTCCCAAGTCCAATATTACTCCCATAGAGGAAGAACGCGACCAGGATACTCTGCCGTGCTGGCATGGCAAAGAGATCGAGGTGTTTGCGCACCTCCATGGCCTCTCTCAGCAACACCCTGCCATATTCAAGGTCAGACAGCTGTTGCTGGTCCTCTGCACCGGCAGCCACATCCCCAGACGGCGATGCCGACGATGCCGACGACGATGCAGTTGCTGATGAGGCAGAAGCCAGAGGAACAGCAGCAGCAGCAGCAGCAGGAGGAGGAGGCCGACTCACGCTCACGCCTCCGCCAGTCTGCACGACGACAAAGGCGCAAAAGGCAATGAGAAGACAATACGCGTGCAGACACGTTCCCGCGCGTTCAATCTGCTTCTCGAACGTCAGGCGATGCAGGATGGGCACGGTGCCGCCGAGCTGGGTGAAGAAGAAATCGATGCACCGCTCGACGAGGTCCGGAGGCAGCAAGCCGGGAGTTCGTACGAAACCACTGCTTCCTTCAGCTCCCGCTGTTCCCCTAAAGCTAGCAGCAGCTGCAGAGGCGGCCCCGTCAGATGTCGCACTATTACTGGTAATAGTACTATGCTCGGGCTGTTGAGCTTGGTTCTGCTGCTGCGCCGGAACAAATGCGGGTTGTCCCTCGCACACGGCAGATACCGTAGCAGAAGTAGTAGAAGTACCAGGAGTAGTAGTACTGGCACTCTGCCCGCGACTCAGACCTGACAAACTCGCCGTGCTGCCGTCATCGATACTAACAGTGCCAGTACTCGTAGTCGTAGTAGCAGTCGTCGCAGTCGTAGTCGTCATTGTACTATTTTGGGAGGCAGTCGTGCCCTGTCTCGCCCTGAGCTCGCTCAGCACATTCGCCGACTTGCCTCTTCTCCCTCCTTTCCGCCTCACCATCAGATACGTGCAGACAAGCTCCGCGGTCTGACAGTGCGCGCATGGCTGCTGGCCGTCGCACCTAGTCTTGCATCTCAGAAACCCACCCGATCTCGATCAAGACCTTGCGGATGAACCTACCGGACTTTACGCCGACGACACGCATCGCAGGCCTGCTTGGTTGCCGGCGTCGTTGATGTTCGGGGCATGCATGGAGTAGTAGGAGTACTACGAGCACTATGGAACCCTGTCCTGTTCTCTCTTTTGTGAGTCCTTGCCGGAGGGGTTGGATGGAGGGAATCCGGAGAAGACCAGGTTGGCAAGCATCAAGTCGGAGGGAATTCGGGGGGTTTTAAATTTCAAGTGTTGGAAAAGAGTCGGGGGCGGAGGAGGTGCTCTGTGGAGAAACTGGGGCTACTGGAAGTTTATTTTTTATTATTTTTTTTTTCTCTGGCGGTTTTCACAGGAATCCGAGCATTTTCTGTGCTACCAGATGATTGAGAAAATCTCTGCTACGACCACGTCGAAGAAACAAAATCTCGTGTCGTCGTTGAAGGAGAAATCATCACCGTGACTCGTTGGTATAGGAGAGGATTATCTCAAAGCTGCACCATAATCATATGGCAACATGTACATGGCATAGCAGTGGGACCTACATGCCCTGTCTGCAGAGTGCCAAATACAAGTAGTAGTATAGTATGTAGTATTCTTCTCGAGAGGCAACCCAATGTCGTAGTAACTTCGTCATGCCTTTTCAACCTTCTCAATCCTCTCCTCCCGAGCCTTCATCAGGGCGATATCGTTCGCATACGGATCAACGTGCGTAGTCTTGAACTTCCTCGCAGAAACACCATGCTCAAACAGCAGATCCAGCTCGCCGTACGTCCGGCCCTTGGGCTCGGGTAATCTGAAGTAGCTCCAGATGCACACGACGAGGCAGGTGCCGGCCCAGAAATACGCGGTGCGAGCGCCCCAGTTCCACGACGCCGTGCCGAGCTGGTAGTTGGTCAGCACGTTGACGACGATGTTGCTGATGTTGTAGAGGGAGCGGGAGAGCACGATGGTCTTGGCCTTGAGTCGGGTGGAGGAGAGTTCGGTGACGAGCGAGTACGTCACGGGGCCGATGGTGAAGTCGTAGAAGAAGGTGAATGCGACGAGCATCGCTCCGATGGCCCAGAGACCGCCGTTGGTTTTGACGAACGAGAGGCTGCCGGCGATGATGAGGAGCGTGAAGAGGGTGGCGGTGCCGCCGACGTAGAGCGTTCGACGGCCCGCGATGGTCATCAGATACCAGGACCCCAGGGTTCCGATGAGGCCCAAGGCGTATTGGCCGAGAGAGAGGTTGAATGACTGCACGGCGGGAAGACCAGCCTGGGTCATAAAGTAGGAGAAATAGCCCATCAGGTTCGTGCCACAGAGAGTCTGGCCCAGCCAGACGCAGCACACGATCTCCGTCCGGCGCAGATTGACGCCCTTGAAGCAGTCCCAGTAGCTCGTACCCTCCGTCAGGGATTTTTCAAGCTCGTTGGTGTGCTCGATCATGGCGATGATCTCGTCCGGGTTGAAATTCGGGTCGTTCTTCGAGGTGAGGCGCTGCAGGGACTTTCGAGCCGCATCCGAGTCGTTATGGCGGACATGCCACCACGGCGATTCAGGGGCGAAGAGGCATCCGAGTATGATGGGAATCGGCCACACCCACTGCACGCCAAAGGGAATGCGGTATGCCCATGCATCTTCTCTTTGGACGCAGGCCCTGTTGACACCAGCGGCCACGAACTGCCCGATCACCCAGCTGCATCGCATTAGTCATGGTCACGATACATACACAGGTAGTACATATCCGAAGCGTGGAGATTTTCTCGTGTTGTTTCG
>FQSS02000812.1:37703-50145 GCA_900128795.2 Malbranchea cinnamomea | reverse complement strand
GGTACGGAGTATATAATTTTTTTTTTTTCCCGCCGTCAAAGTCGCGTGGGCGATAAGCTCAGCATGTGGCTCGGGAAATTTTCACCTGGTCCGAACAACACACTTTTCTTTCTTCTCTCCTTTTCTATTACATGTTTGTTTTCTCGTATCGCCTTTTGTCCTAGTCTCTTACTCTCCGGGCTCTCTCGGTTTTCGCCGCACTTGATCCAGTACGAACTAAGCTACTCCAGGAGTACTTGCAAAGCCGGCGGCACCAAGTCACTAATGCCATACATAGTTCTACACAGTACTTGGAGGCTACTGGGGATTGCTAACTTTGCCTAGGTACTAGCAAGCGTGGAGTGGGTATTTGTGTAGTGTAGGCTTGTGAATCCCTGGTGTCATTAACATCAAAAGACTTACCGTGCCCCGACAGTAGGTACCGGATGTAGATGTATCTGTAAACCGACGGCTATGTGATGCCGACAGCAAGGAAAGGGTTCTGACATCAAACAGTACTCGTATGAATGCATCAACAGCTGCTGACTGAGGCGTATCCGGGGGCTGACGGCAGTCGTTGCGGCGTCGTCTTGTTCGGTACATCTCTCTATCTCGATGACTCTGCGAACGTCAAGTGATATTAAGTATTTTGTGCGGTTGAGAGTACGGAGTACGCAGTGCGTAACATCTCGGAGCGATAAGGGATGTTCGGTCTTGGCCTGGGTTGATAAGCGTGGCGTGGCTTGCCGGCTGTCGCGACGCGTTTGGTCGGACAAGCGTTCGTTCAAGTCCATCAGGTCACGATTTATCTCTGGTAATCTGGAGGGAACACGTCCTTCCACCAGCCGACATCCAACGGCGGCGTCCAGATCTTCCTTTGCGGCAATTGGACCTGGAAACCTACGAACATGCCTCTGGTTCGCAAGCGCAGGGTTCGTTCCTCCAATGCTCATCGCTTCACTGAACTCGTGTTGAAGCTAATCGCGACAGTCACAGCCCGACTTGGAATCCCGCGGATTCTCCCCTGAGCCTGCTGCGTCTCGCCATCGCATCACAGACGCCGCTCAGGACGCCTCGCCCGATCCTGACAATGGCAGCATTGTCAGCGACGGCGACAATGACGACAACGGTGACTCCTCTCAATACACCCAGTCCCCTAGCCACGATGCAGTGGTCAAGAAGCTCGTCCGTCTAGCCCTCGCATGCGAATACTCCCGCCAGCCAATTCGCCGCACAGACATCACAGCAAAGGTGTTTGGCGAGCAGGGCTCGCGAGAGTTCAAGTACGTGTTCGACGAGGCACAGCGCGTGCTGCGCGAGCGATTCGGCATGCAGATGATCGAGCTGCCCTTGAAGGAGAAGATTACCGTCAGCCAGCGGAGAGGTATGCGGCCTTTGCTCTTGTCCTTCCCTTTGTCTGCTTGTATTGTGGCTTCTATTACCGTTATTTACCCGTCTAACATGACCGGCCTTGCGATCTGATCAGCCGCCCAACGCGCTGAAAAGCCATCCACAACCTCCAAATCCTGGATCGTCACCTCCACCCTCCCCGCCGCCTACCGCACGCCCACCATCCTCCCACCGTCTCGCGCCCCATCAACCTTCACTGAAAGCACCTACATTGCCCTCTACACCTTCATCATCGCCCTCATAATGCTCTGCGGCGGATCCATAGAAGAAAGCAGACTAGACCGGTGTCTGCGTCGCGTCAACGCCGACTCGTACACCCCCCTGGATCGCACAGACCGGTTGTTGGCGCGGATGTGCAAGGACGGGTACCTCGTGCGCCATCGTGACACGGATGGTGGAGAGGAGGTGGTTGAGTACTTTGTCGGGCCCCGGGGCAAAGTGGAGGTTGGCGTGAACGGGGTGAGTGGACTGGTGAAGGAGGTTTACGGCTTCGGGATGACTGGAGAGGCGAATAACGGTGGGAATGGGGAGAGCGCAGAGGACTTCGAGAAGAGGCTGAAGAGGAGCTTAGGAATTCGCGATGCTGAGCCGGGACGCCATGAGGGTGAAGAAGTGCTCGATGGTGGAGGTGGTGGTAATACCTCTAACTCCCGTCGAGGTCGTCGTGGATATGGCGACTCGGATGATGACTGAGGTGCTTTGCAGCTTCAGTTTCGCTTTTTCTTTTTTTGTTTTCTTCTTTTGGGGAGATGTCACTTTTCGGCGTTTGTTTGAAAGGTTTCATATTTATCCACGAGATACCCCTAGGCTACTATCTTATTGTCTACGAGAAAAAAAAAAGTCAATGTCGCAGAACGAGTCTAATTGCATTATTAGTCTTGCCGTTCCGGAATATACATGCCAAAAGATGATAGAAAGGGCTGTCTATCGAGGTTAATATGCAAAAGAAATGTGTAGCTGCTGGCCCAAAGTCAAATGGACTCGAGGAAACACCGCCAGGGGAGTCTATGAATGATAATCTGAATGGCAAGATTCTTTCAAACTTGTTCCACTCGAGGCCCCTGGGGACCAGTGGCAGGTCATGGATTCGTGCTCGGGCGTCAAGAACGTGAAAACTGGCAAAGAAAAAAAAAATAAAGATATCGTAACGGCATCGCAATCACGGAAGGAGGGCGTCAATGAAAAACGGAGCTCTGGCTGGTGTGTCATGAGGTGACAAGATATCAAGCAACTTCCCTCCCGTGGAGCTGTTCTATTTCCGATTGCCCTGCTCGACCTCATCCTCACTATCCGTCGGCCCATCCGACTCATCAAAGTCTTCCTCCTGGATACCCTCTTGGAGCATGTACTCTGTGCGCTGCAGTGTGGACTTGACGTCCTGGTACTGCGGAAGCACCAGATCGGCGGGTTTGAGTCCGTGCTTGTTCTTGACGCGCGGGTCACATCCCGCTTCGCACATCATCTTGATCATCTCAAGTCCCAGATTTGCATCCTTTTCATTCACGTAACGGACCGCCGTGTGCAGTGGCGTGTCCTTGTCAAGGCGAGTTAAGGGATCGCATTCGAAACCTTGAATGTCGAACAGCTGGTCCATGGTCTCGTCTGTTGCATTGAGTGCGTTAGTCGTCGAAAACCAATCTTTCGCGTTATACGAGGTAGAAATAGTCACGCGTGAAAGGACTGCAGGGAGGATAGGTCGAGGACATACAGGATCCGTACATGGCGCAGATATGTAGACAGTGATTTCCCAGGGAGTCTGTGACGCCGTTGAAGAACTCAGCGACCTCCTCGTTGCTCTTGTCCTCCATTCCCTGTAGGACCTCTTCGATGAGGTGTGGCTGGTCCCGTCTACATGCTTCTACCACGAGTTCTCGTGGCGAGGCGCCCTGGAAGAGAGATACATCCTCAGTAACTTGGCTGCGAACAAATGTAGATGGCGGGGCCATTCGCGCCCCGTCAGCTGCACGTACCTCATCGTCTGCCATTTCTGAGATAAATTGAGGACAGGGGAAAGTAGCCCGAAATTCAGATGCACCGAGCAGTGCTTGATTCCAAAAGCAAGAGAATGAAAAAAAAGAGTAGGGTAATGGCAGCTGCGCCGAGAGCACAGCCGGGTCAAACGGCCTGGAGACAACACTGCATAAACCAAACCCACGGAGCGGGCGTTGAGCGACGAGAGACCGTCAGTACAGGAACACTCTGATAGGCTGGAACAATAATGTTCCGCTCCTTTTACCATCGGCGCTTACATTCAACGTAGCCCAGGGTCAACCGCGATAAATTTAGATCGGCTAAGTTAAGCGCGCGGCTAACAGTAATGAGCTCTAAGCTGAGAGCGGCAGAGAAAAGTAAAACAAAAAGAAAAGCCTCATGTTGCTATGCTGTGATCAAACACGTGGGGATAATGCGATGCCTGCGACTTTTTGACAGACGATGACATCTAAGTTACTCTGAGGCTTCTGCTGACGCGCATCTGCTGGTAGTAGTACTATTATTTGACCATTCTGTAGCGCAATAACCTGAAACCCACCTCGAGTTGGCGCCATGCCGTTGACTTGTGAGTGCCCTCTGTATCCACCACTTTCTTCCCGTCTGTAGATGCAAATTTACTTTGATAGAATCTCTGTGTTAACTCGACGTGATATTGGTTTCTTCCTCCAGTTTGCCCTAACTGCAGCAATGCGCTCACAATCTCGCGCGCCCCTCCATCCTCCCAGTACCCCCTGGGCGTCAACCGCTTCGAATGTCGCACATGTCCATACCAATATGTTCTCGACCGGACGTACTACGAACGAACAGAGATGAAACGAAAGGAAGTTGCAGATGTACTAGGCGGAAAGGATGAATGGGCAAATGCTGATAGCATGGCGAGTGAGTTATGCTCCCTTCTGCATGTGTTGCTTTAATTTTTTTTGCAGTATACAAGTGAATGCTGATGTTCTGGGTTTTTACCTGGTTCAGCACAATGTCCTGCAGAAGGCTGCAATGGCGACCGCGGCTATTTCTACCAACTACAGATTCGAAGTGCAGACGAGCCTATGACGACGTTCTTCAAGGTACGAACAGGCCCCAGCGTCAGTATGTCGCCTTTTCTTTTTCCAGGTCGGATGGCTGACACGAGGCATCTTGTTTTGATAACAGTGCACCACCTGTGGAACGCGCTGGAGAGAAAATTAGATGGAATATGCCAACACGTTACGGCGTACGGAGTCGGAGTTGAAAATTGGATGTTTGTGGCTTCTGGTTGGAGTTGAAATCGCACTGCATGATGCGTTACCCCGCCACGGATGCACCAATGAGTCACCGACGATTTTTTTTATGGAGGATGAACTTGATACACGGAGTTAGACAGGCCTTTCCCAAGAGGGGTCTTTGAAACCTTTGCAGCTAAATTTTTAAAAAAATACGAATTTTAATGCTCAGTCCGCTCCATGAAAGCAATTGCCTAAGCTGCGTCGAGAATCGGCTACAGTAGACTCTGACAAGAGCCCAGGATAATAACCGGATTTGTGGCCAACAGGCGGCTGATCGCTTACTTATTGTGGTATCTGCCCGTGGACAAGCATTTCTGAAACCACGCACGGAATAATAATACTAGTCGGACTGACTCCTTAGTGGCAACCCAAGTTAACCTGGGAAACTTCTGACAGGCGGATTAGATGATAAATTTTTCTGCACTTGTAATTCTAAATTCTGGAGCCTGCTCGCAGAGGCCATTTTCTCCCACGAATGTAAGCACAACGAGGGAAAAAAAAGATTGATGCGGCGGGGTCCACGCCACACCTTGTAGGCAAAATCTGAGCCTCGAGCCCAACAACCGCGGGGGGGTTCCATGGGTGCACACGCTCGAGAGTTTCCAACGAGCCAGTTGGACAGCAACACCTGTTACCTGCCGTGCTGTAGGCGCGGCCAGCATGCGAGCAAGTACCAGGGGTGTGGCCAACTCACTTCCTGCGAAGTCGCGGTGCGAAATGGGCGGTGGAAACAAGTGAAGTCTGTGAAGAGATTTAAACTGCCATGGTGGGGCAAGTGAGGGGCATGCCCAATCCCAGTCAAAAGGGGCTTAGCGCGCGCGACCTAGCGTCTCGCACTAAACTCGCCTCTCTTCGGCTGACCCCTCCATACATAAGCCCCTCGTCCTCGCCTTCCACACAAAAAATTTTCTTTCTTTTCTCTCTCCGTCTGCTTCAGTACGTGCTCCCTGTCCCCATACAATTCCCCTCTTTCCCTGGCCATATAAATCCCCCCGATCCCCTCGGCTTCCCTACTGTTCTCTTTCTTTTCAGTCCAACTGACTCCTGCGCAGTACCTCTACGCATTTTGGCCGTAGAATCTGAGCACCTTTGCTTCGAATTCTTCTAGTATCTTCCTAAGAACTACAAGACTTCGAATTTTTCTTTCACAAATCACAAATCCTTCACAATGGGGTAAGCAGCTGGTGCTAGGCGATTCCTTTCCTGTCCTTCGCGGCTTGACCGAAATGCAGTTTGGCTGACTCGATTCTCGTTTAATCTCTACAGTAAGGAAGAGAAGGCTCATATTAACTTGGTCGTCATCGGCCACGTCGACTCCGGCAAGTCGACCACCACTGGTGAGTCCCCTCCAGCGGATTACCCTCGAGACAACCCCGCCAGTTCGCTTACAATGGTGCTTCTGCAGGTCACTTGATCTACAAGTGCGGTGGTATCGACAACCGTACCATTGAGAAGTTCGAGAAGGTGAGAAGTTTTCACCACCGTCTCTTCCTTGCAAGAACTTTATTCTTCACGCGGCCTAGCTCTTAATTGTGTGAGGCGGGTGATTGCTGCTGGTTCTTGTGGTGGTGGTGGTCTTGGTGGGGCAAGTCGACAAACATCGCATTCTCACGTCAACCCCACCACCGCAACCCGCAGCAAGGCTTTCTTACAAAAGCCACCAATGACGATCCCGCCAATCAGAGCATCCATCTCCTCAACTCATGTTCATTGCTTTTCACACGACTCGATATGGAAGTGTTTAATCTGGGCATCGACTGACGTTCTTAATTTTTACCTTGCTATAGGAAGCTGAAGAACTCGGCAAGAAGTCGTTCAAGTATGCCTGGGTTTTGGACAAGCTGAAGTCCGAGCGTGAGCGTGGTATCACCATTGATATTGCCCTCTGGAAGTTCGAGACTCCCAAGTACACTGTCACCGTCATTGGTATGAACTCTTGTCGCTTCACGAGTGTTTCGAAGTTCACTTTAATTGACGGTCTACAACAGATGCCCCTGGCCACCGTGACTTCATCAAGAACATGATCACTGGTACCTCCCAGGCTGACTGCGCTATCCTCATCATTGCCGCCGGTACTGGTGAGTTCGAGGCTGGTATCTCCAAGGATGGCCAGACCCGTGAGCACGCTCTTCTCGCTTTCACCCTCGGTGTGAGACAGCTCATCGTCGCCATCAACAAGATGGACTCCACCAACTGGTCTGAGGCTCGTTACAACGAAATTGTCAAGGAAGTCTCCAACTTCATCAAGAAAGTCGGCTACAACCCCAAGGCCGTTCCTTTCGTCCCAATCTCCGGTTTCGAGGGTGACAACATGTTGGAGCCCACCACCAATGCTCCCTGGTACAAGGGCTGGAACAAGGAGACTGCTTCTGGCAAGAGCACTGGCAAGACCCTCATTGAGGCCATCGACGCCATTGACCCCCCAACCCGTCCCACTGAGAAGCCCCTCCGTCTTCCCCTCCAGGACGTGTACAAGATCTCTGGTATCGGTACCGTCCCAGTCGGTCGTGTCGAGACTGGTGTCATCAAGCCCGGTATGGTTGTCACCTTCGCTCCCTCTAACGTCACCACTGAAGTGAAGTCCGTCGAAATGCACCACCAGCAGCTCCAGGCTGGTTACCCTGGTGACAACGTCGGCTTCAACGTCAAGAACGTCTCCGTCAAGGAAGTCCGCCGTGGCAACGTTTGCGGTGACTCCAAGAACGATCCTCCTAAGGGCTGCGACTCCTTCAATGCCCAGGTTATTGTTATGAACCACCCTGGCCAGATCGGTGCTGGTTACGCTCCAGTCCTCGACTGCCACACTGCCCACATTGCTTGCAAGTTCGCCGAGCTCCTCCAGAAGATTGACCGCCGTACCGGTAAGACCGTTGAGGAGAATCCCAAGTTCATCAAGTCTGGTGATGCCGCCATGGTTAAGATGATCCCATCCAAGCCCATGTGCGTTGAGTCCTTCACCGAGTATCCTCCTCTTGGTCGTTTCGCCGTCCGTGACATGAGACAGACCGTCGCTGTCGGTGTCATCAGTAAGTAACCCCAACTATCTATTTTGAAGCTGTCGCTTGTTTCACTTCTAACATGTTCCTACAGAGTCCGTTGAGAAGTCCGAGAAGACCGCTGGCAAGGTCACCAAGGCTGCCCAGAAGGCCGCCAAGAAATAAATGGCTTCATGACTGTGATGACCTGGGGTGTTTAAATTTTCCTTTTCATTTTCATTATGGGATGACGGGATGAAATTTGAGGTTGCCGTAGAGGCGTGAGATGCATGATATTTCCCTCTTAGCATCAAAATTCGACTTTAGAGCCCTCAATCTAAAACTAACGAATTCCATTGTGTTTTAATGTGATTTTTTCACTTTTCGCCGTTTGAAGATTCCCGGTAGCTCGTCGGTACGTTGGTCATTCGACAAGCACTCCGACCCCGCCAACGTGGGTTTCTCCGGAACTTGGCCGTCGTTCTGTATTAACCCACTGAGGGTTACTTTCAACCATGTGCGACTGAAGTTCTAGAGATCCAGTTATGTTGACAGCGTCTTGCTGTTGCCACAGAAATTGTATTCCATTCATAGTGATCAGACCAAAGACTCCAGGATTCCGTGGCCTTGAGAGTTCTATACAAATTCCTCCACATGCCCCCGTTTCGCATTTCGCGTTTTGGTACTTGCAAACAAGAGGATATCGCAGTGCCGGATGATATCAACAGAAGAAAAACATCGCACGAACGAACTTGTCATGCAGTCGTTCTCCCCCTTCCATAAGCAACAGCAACGAAAACTACAATGTGTCATCACATGCTTCTCTTTTTTTTTACTTCTTCCGCCTCACAATCCTCGGGCATTTACAACCACATCCCCATTACGGTGTATTGTATTAACCAAACCCCTGCTAATTCAAAGTCAGCATCGTGTTGTAATGATGATAATACATCGGAATTTTCTGGGGTACCTGTGCCACTTGCTATTGCTCTTGGCAATTAAGAGCTATTACTCCATACTTCTTTGGCAAGAGATCTCCCACAAAAACAATCTCCCAACTTCAATTCTTAGTGTAACTAGAAAAAGACTGTCTTTTGAAGAGATACATTATGTGATCATTCAATTATCAGCAAATTAATATAGCAAAGGTATTGCTCTACCATATAGACTTCCCAGCCTAAGCTCTCTCCTCGTGAGCCTACCAACTTTCCCTCCCAAATCAAGGACCCGATGTTATTTGACTTCGCTGCACATATAAGTCAAGAAGGGCTCTTTCGATTGCAAAAAACTCAGAGGCATTCACGAAATTCTATTGACGAATCTACTGAGAACGAGGAAGCGTGTGACATGCAAGTTGAAGCCGCCGCAATTTGCTTGAGTTAGTTACTCCTATAAACTCTGGTATAATTATTGCAATTACATTGCTATACCTCCTCTGAACGAGCGGGAGTGTGGTTAACGAAATGGGGATGTGGTTATAAAACTCCTCGATTCTTGACTTCGAACGGACTGGTGGAGGGGACGGCTGGCCAAGTTCCAGTCAGCAGAACCGGGCTAACTGCAAAGCTGCGTCCCGTTTCAGCCTCATCAGGCAAGCATCGCAATTCAGCACATCCTCCAGGTGGGGTTATGGATGCATTTCGTAGCTGAGTGGCTACTATGGAGACTTCTCCAGCCCCCATAAGTTTCTCCTATCGACCAGTTCAGACCCCAGAGGTCGATGGCGTCCAGTAGTCAAAGTGACTGAGAACCAACAAGATTCTGTGTCGCCAGACATGAGTCAATGTTGGAATTGCAGCCTGTCCGCCAGTTTTCTCTGACGTGCACCAGTCCTGGAAGAACTACGACTACATATATCAGCAATGAGAAGATGGATTCTTAAGTTCCTTCCACTTTTCAAGATACAAGATACCGACTTTGAGGAAACTTGGATTCAATTCTACAAGTTGTATATTCATTACTGGATCTGCTCTGACAAAAATTGCGTGAACCATAGAATCCTTCTCGCAGTTTAACCTGCCGAGAACTGGAACCTTTTTTTTTCTCCCTCTGATTTTTACTTCTTGACTGCATAGTATTATTTTCTGAGCCCTGGTCTATATGGGCTGCTCTGGCTCAAAGGAAGTCGCAAAGAGGGTACCTGTGGAGAGAGTTAAAGTCGCTTCATCTCTCGATCCTTTCACCACATCGACATCGGACATGGCCGAGGCTCCTACGGCATCTACAGTCTCTCCGCCCAATGATGGGCCGGTCGAGCAAGCAGCGGAGCCTGCTGCCCCGGAAAATGACGAGGACTTGGATCAGCCCAAGTGTGCCTTCTGCTTCGACAGCATAGACAGGACGGATGCCAGGATACGCAAACCGTGCATCGAATGCCGAAAATATGTGTGTGGGGATTGCATCAGGAGGATGTTCACCACGGCGTCCAAGGACCCGTTGTGTATGCCGCCGCGATGCTGTTCAATCCCATTCAATCTGGCAGTGGCTATGCCTTTTCTCACGGATGAAGAGATTGACAAGTTCAAGGCCAAGTACGAGGAATGGTTGACTCCGAACCCAGTGTATTGTCCCGTCCCGACATGCTCTGCGTTTATTCCCTTCAGATTATTTCCAAAGAACAAACAGCCGAGGATTCAGGCTTCTCGACGTTCGCGCGGGGTTGAGTTGGATGTGGAGGAAGTCATGGCTTTTTTCATCAACACCATTGGGGAGTTGACCACGACGTCGTTCGTCTGGCCCAACGTGTTACAACCAGTCCTGCCAGCATACCAATCTGTTCCGTGTCCGCAGTGCGCTACTCTTATTTGTTGTGACTGCAAGCTGCTCGCACATCCTGGGAGCACGTGTTCGTCGTCTAATATCGATATTGACGCTGGATTGGCTGCATTTTTGCGGGGGAAAAAAATCAAGCGGTGTCCTAAATGCCATGCTGGAACTAGGAAGATGTATGGGTGCCGCCATATTGTATGTCGGTGTGGATGTCACTGGTGTTTCCAGTGCGAGAGGTATTTCGAAGTCTGCACACAAAAGGATTGTTACCGTGGTAACGACTATTTGGACGGTGATGATTCTGATGAACCTGAAGATGATGACGTTGAAGATGATCCTGGAGTTGAAGTTGAAGGACAGCAACGGAACACGGACCAGGGCAGCGTACACAACCCAGGAGACGCAGATGGCCAAAATGAAGGAAACGCCTCGTCCGAGACGCAGTCCCCACCTGCTGAAAGACAGCAGCGACTGCGACGTGGACAGCGAGACCTGGATGCCGGCGGCTACGATCGATGGCACAACGAGCAGTACAATTTTGGGGTGGAAGGTGACCGGAACATCACAAATCCCTGGGTGTGCGACCATGAGTGGGAGCAACAAGCAGATTGCGACAGCCGCGGCTCAGACCTCAATCTTTGTGAATTTTGCTGGCGTTCCGTCACGCCGTTAGAGAGGCCATATCCTGAAGCTGCCCACCTGATGGAGTTCGGTTCTCTGCCCAAGGGAGACGCCCAAGACAGCCATGAGGATGGATATTTTGCGTGCGAGTGTTGCCACTGGGTGCTGTGCAAAGGTTGTTTTGCTGAGCTGGGCTTTGAGAGCCCCTCTTAAACGACTCTTCTCTTCGCCCTTCGGGCTTACTCTCCGTTGAGATTCCCTGTAACACCTTTTCTTGGCTAGGATTAAGCATCCATGTCCTTGAATTTTTTCCATTCTTGAATGTTGACGTGACCGGTGTTCTATTTTTCCTGCGACGCATAAGCATGATTGCATTGTTCATGAATGAAACCAGGCTACCGCTCTTTTAAATGGCTGAACGTCTTTTTATGTCTCTTATAATCAAGTTTAAATTCTGACTTACTAGTAATCATCCCTGGGCGCTAGACGAAGTAGGTACGATGCTACTTCACAGTTTTGAGTTCCCAAGGAAAATTCTGACCCGCCTTTGTGAAGTCCCATGAATGCACGTACGATACGAATCTCCTTCACACAGGACACTAGTAGTGGATCTATCTTTCCCCCCAAAGACAAATTTCAATCTACTTACTACTAACAGTACTGCGTAACTTACTTTATGTACTGAGAAGTCTTTTGGCACTGTCAGCTCTCATCTTCTTCAATGCGAGTACCACTACCAGTAATGCTAGTTTCCGAAGTTGATTCAAGTAATTTGAGGGAACGTCGATATGATCGATGCACCTGGTAAGGAGATCCGGGATGTGCTTTTGAGAAATCTCAATACGTCGTCACGGTATATTTTGGCGTTGAGGTCTGCAAGGAGAGAGGACAGACCTATTCGCATCAGCCTAGCCTTTCACAGATAGGAGACAACGGAGTGCATAGTATAATTCGTAGGTTGTTCTCAGTCCGAAGGATCCAGCTGCAAGATGTGCGGTAGTTGGTAAGTAGAGTATTCCTCACAGTGGCTATTTGCCGCTTCATACGTGTGGCACTCTGGACTTCAGGGTCTCGCGCGGGATCTTTGGGGCCCAATTGTCTTTAAGACATGCCATATGTTGGTCAACTGCATTCGCGGAGAGAAACTCCCTGGAGCAAATCATTCATGGCATCCATGTGCTGCCGACAAGCCAATTGGGGAATCGAATTTCCGGAAGCAGGGCCTCGCATCTGAGAACTGGAGCTTGATGATCGTGAGGTCTTCGCAGTCGTCCTGTTCCCAGAGGGCGGCTGAGCATGTCCCGCACCAGCTCATCATGAAGTGATGCCAGTTGAAACTTAGACTCTGGGCTGAAGTGGTGAGAGAGGAAAAAGGGGGATGAGGGGAGGTGCTGTCTCTTAGGACGTGAGCGTCACAAGAGCACCAAGAAGGAA
>FQSS02000812.1:26016-37653 GCA_900128795.2 Malbranchea cinnamomea | reverse complement strand
GCCAATGATGCGACAAGTCGGATTGAGGCGGAGACCAAGGCTGCTGAATCGGCGATTGAAACACCTCTGTCATAGAATCGCAGCTAGAGATGGAGCTACTCACTCCCATTGTAGGTAGCAATCAGCTCCAGATTCTCCAACCCACCACTTGGGTTCCCTAGCGAGGCGATCAAAAGGGGCCAGTTAGACAGACTACGTTGGTCAGGAGACGAAATATTTCAAGAGACTTCAAGCTTCGGGGCCGCCCAAGACAGACCTGGATCCAGAATCCACATCTGCGTTGCCGGCCTTTCAAACTCTGAACAACGGACTGTTTCCATGCTGTAGGTATCCTTGTACACTTGTTCCATGACATCAAAGGTTTAAGAGGTGGAGTTGTACTTAAGTAGGTGCCCGAAGATCGAGATGTGATTGTTGCTGATTTTGCCGAATTGAGCTATGGAGGAGACTCGCCTGCTCCGTCCATTCTAATGTCGACAAGGTAGAAAAGGAGGAGCGTCCAAACACATCAAACGTTTGTATCACGTGATAGTAAACTAACTGACATCATGCGCAACACTCCCATTTTCGGTGAACTTCGATGTGAACGAAGCCATTCTGCAGACTCGCGAGCAATCGCACTCCAATCCACACTGCCATCTCACATAGCCGGCGTTGTATCTCTCTGAACATGCTACCCTCTTCACTTCCGAAGCAGGCCCGTCGCCATGTCGACCGATGTGTTCGACAAGCGCATCGTAATGTCGTCCATTCCCTCCGCGCCCAACCGCTCCGGAGTCAGCGGCCGTTTACAATAACCCAGCGATCTTATACGACTGTCAATCCTCTACGGAGACGAAGCTCTCCTCAAGAACTACATGCGAAGTACAAACGTTCCATAGCTCTTTCAGCAGCAGGCATGGCTGCGTGTGCCGTAGCCATGTACGTTACCATCAAACTGTACTTCCCAGAGGGCCTGAAGGAGCAGCAACAGGACAAGGACGCGCAGCAGGCAGTCAATAAAGAAGGCGGAGCAGTCAAACTAGACGCCTCCGCAAGTTTTGGAGGCACCGACCCCATTCCCTTGATCATCGATGGTGTCGAGCAGGTCCCCACGCAGAACGATACGATTCCTTACTTTCCCAAGACAATTCGCATTCCCAGTTCTTTGGGCTCGGATACCACAGGCCGGAAATTTGGTGAAGAAGTGAGAAACGAGTCAGGTAAAGAGGATGAATATACGTTACTGGGGCTGGGACGGCGGACGGTGTCCTTCCTCGGAATCCAGGTCTACATTGTGGGAATGTATATTGCCAAGGCAGACATTCCGGCGCTCCAGCAACGTTTGGTGCGACAGGCGGTTTCACCCTCGCTCAGTAGCCTTCCCGAGGAGAGCGCAGTGGCTGCTACCTCACTCGTTCCCGTGGAGCGCGACAATCTGAAGAGCCTTCTTCTTGACACGGAAAAGGGAGAAGAAGTTTGGGGACAGATCCTCAAGGAAGGCGGAATTCGAACCGCATTCCGCATAGTGCCTACGCGCAATACGGACTTCATCCATCTCCGTGACGGTTGGGTGCGTGCAGTCACCGGACGGGCGCAGAAAGCAAATGCCCAGGCGAAGGAACTTGCCAAGAAGGATCCGGAGGCTCCGCCGTCTGAATTTGCTGATGACTCCTTTGGTACAGCCATAAACGAATTCAAGTCCCTTCTCGGAGGTGGAGCGCGGAAAAATGTACCAAAGGGTCAGACTTTGCTTTTGCTTCGGGACAGACAAGGTGCGTTGGATATTTTGCACCAGCCGGGAGACAAGAAGCCCACCATCTGGCTGGGACATGTTGCAGATGAGCGACTTAGTCGGTTGCTCTGGATTAACTACTTAGCGGGAAAGACTGTAGCAAGTGAGAGCGCCAGGAAGAGTATTGTTGAAGGAGTCATGGGCATTGTTGGAAGACCAATTGGAACGGTGGAGTAGGGGTTCTTTTTTGATTTCACAACGGAACTATATCTCTTGAGTTATCTATTGATTGTATTACTATGTATCTTTTGACAGTGTACAGATACTTCACTCAGCGGCATATATCTTTACATTTGAGACTGCTGACTTTATAAAGGCAAGACTATCAGAACCTTCTAAGGAAAGATGTCTGAAAAGAGCATTGAATAACATGGATTAGTTGTATGACTAGCTCAGCCAGAGCTTGGAAACAGAATGGGTGGTATCGCTCTATCTTCCACCAACGGATTGTCGACTGGATGCTCTAGCGGTACAGAGGTAATCCTTCGAATGTAGTCGTGAATTCACGTCAACAAAACATGGTCTCAGAACAATGGGAGATAGGCGGGAATCACGACATCCATGGCCAATGCTCTCTCAACCCCGCTTTTACCCCTCATGTGTAGATACCTGCGTACGTTGGTGGGTGGTTATGCATGCGGGAAGAATGGAGAGAGAAGGGAAAAAAAAAGTCTATGCGGCGATGGCGCCAGCAGCCTTCAACAGAGCGGGCAGCTCAGCCTTGCGCGCTTGCAAATCCGAGTTTCCGCCAATGTGCTTCTGGCCAATGAAGATGTTGGGCACGGTGCGCTGACCGGTGATTTCCTCGAGCGCGTCTTGGATGGCGGCGCCGTCGTCTTTGCGTTCAAAGATTTGCGTGAGCTTATGCGTGAACGGGGAAAATAAAAGGAGAACAGTGATGGAAAAGGAAACTGAAAGCAATGCACTGGACGACGCACCAACTTGATCCAGCTCTAGCACATAAAACTTGGCACCGAGCTCTTGCAGGGTGCTCTTGGTGGCCTTGCAGTAAGGGCAGTAGGACTTGGAGAAGACGACTAGATGGACGACAAAAGACGTCGGTTAGTAATGTCGCCAACTGAAGACTTGCTGCCTTCCTTGATGAGGCAAAAGCATCGGTACTCGTAGCAGCTAATAGTACTACGTACCAGCGGCATTCTCTGCGATGATGGTCTCAGCCTTGGGTTTTGCGGCGGCGGCCATTGTGGAAGAATTGGGGCTGCTGGCAAGAGAGCCCAAAAACCGACGGAATAGTGACGCTATGGTGGGCAACTAGCAAATTAAGAAAAAAAAAAAACTGGGAGAGAAAGAGGTAGAATGGAATCAGAGACTTCGTACCGTATATATACTCGAAAAGGTCGGCCGTGTGACGTAAATATGTCAGGCGATTGTGCAAAGGACGTCCGGAGTTAACGTATTTCACCACAATCTCGACCATTTGATCATGTGATATAGTCCACTTTTCAAGCATCCAATCAAATTTTCCAGGCTTCATCTTCATATGTTCATATCAATCAGGAATCATGTGCACAAATCGACTCTTTGGCTGCATCAGCAGTAAAAGCTCAAGGATTGAGTGAGCGAAGAGCTGCCACATTATACAATGTTCCTCGTTCAGCTCTAAAGGATTATATTGCTGGTCGTACGAACAAAAAGACATCTGACCACAGACGAAAGCTTCAAGCCTCCGAAGAAGCCGCTCTTGTGCAGTGGATTCTGTCTATGGATAACCGCGGCCTTCCCCCCCGTCCTTCTACCGTACGAAGCATAGCCAATCTACTTCTTGAGAAACGAGGAGATTCGAACTCAGAGCCTACTGGACCTAATTTGGTCACACGCTTCGTACACCGGCATCCAGAGATCCGTGTCAGGCTGCTTCATGTCACCCAGGCATTACTGCGCGGCAGCCTGTTCATCATCCTTTTTTTCGTCAGGCTATCTGCAGGAATCATCGCTACGGATATGGATGGGGCTAGCTCATCTGACTATAAGGCTCTGTACCTAAAAGAAGCGGCGGAAAGGCAACGACTTGAAGAACGCACACAACGAACGACTTTTGCAAAATTCATCCGAGCATGCCACCGCTTACTCTGTCGGCCGTTGAAGGTTAAAACTCCATCTCGCTCCACGAAAGGAAAAGTACCTGCACCTACTGGCAAGTATTGTCCGATCTTGCGCACTGGACAGATTGTTCAGACCAGCAACAAGAAATCTACGACGCTGTTTGCCGTTATATACAGCAAGACAAAGAAGACCCACGACGAGCTTGTTCATCCATTGCTGAGATAGAAGGCATTGGTCGGCGCTTGAGCAGCCGGCCACACAGCAGTGAGCAAGATCTAGAGGGCTACGAGCGATTTGCCGTAGAAGACCACGTACATCAAGTGATCGCTGAGCTATGTAAAGTTGAAGCTGCTCGGCAAGAATTCAAACTTGGAAGTGGAATCCGCTTTGAGAATGCTTCTGCCTCGACCGCACAGGTATGGGAGACCTCCCACTTGCAGATGCGTGAGATTTTGCAGCAGGAGATGCAGTCTCGATAGGCATTCATGCCCCATTGCACAAATAACCATTTAAATTTGATGAATATTTGCGGCAGCCTGTATATGCAGTCGGCTTTGGTTCATGACTTGTTAGCCTCGACTGTCGATGGCCAAATATCTTGCCTAAACTCATTGCCGTTGAAAACAAGAGCCTGCAGCAAAGGAGAGGACATCTTGGAATATGTGCGTAAACCAGGAATGACGACTTTTGGGGTGCGGGGGGGGATCTGGCGCGGGAGGGGCCGTGAGCCATTTTATGGCGCCCAAGGCTCCCCAGATGTGCCACGCGCACCCCGCACATGTCGGGTCTGTGCGCCGCCTGGTTTCTTATCGCATGAGCACCACCCTCCCTGGCTCGTCGAGGGTTAACGGCTGTTCGTGAGCCAACGGCAAGATTCTCGGATTCAAAGTGTTCGACCTCTTTCTCGACTTGGCCCTACAACTTAAGTTATTCGGGAAAGGTAAAAGGATAGCGGCCCGCTTAATGGCGATTTCACTGTATCATCGCTAAGCTATTATAGGGAAGATCACGTTGTGTTTCACTCAGGAGTTCCAACTTTAGTTGTTGTGTTGTGGCTGCTGTCACCGCGGTTCATTGGCAACTGTCATGGTCAAGAGTATGACATACTCTTGCATAAAGTTGCACATCACCCGCAGCAGCCCAAGTTCATTGATTTCATCTGACACCCCCACCACCTTGCTGATGCAGATTTGTCGCGCTACTAGCTGTGAACTAATCTTGCTGCTCGTGGCTTGAGATAGTATTGACAATGACGAGAATAGTTCAGATACGTCCAATACCATTAAACGATACCCAGATATATGATCAATGAGATGGCTCTCTTTGATTGCCTTACAGGCATAACTAACAACTGACTTTTCCTTTGCAGCCCACTCAGCAATGTGCCTGACCAAGCCTTTCAGCCCGCACGCATCCTTCAGTCAAGAAACCGACCAAAGATCAGGCCCATATCGGTGTGAGGCACCTTTTCAGAATACCCAGGTACCGGAAATCGATGTTGAGAAGCGTTGGTCAGGTTGGTCCAGTTTCTTTTCCACAGACAATCCAGCAACTCCGATCACGTCATTACGTACCTTCGCTAGGCGGTTATTCTGCTGCAGCTTTTGATGCTCAACCAAGCCTTTGCTATGAACTCACAGAGAATATTATGGGTCTAAGCCACTCCTTTCAAGTGATCTGTACCCATGTATTTTGTATAACATTACACTGGGCAAATATACATCAAGGTCTATGTGTTTTCCACAGTCTCAAAGAACGAGGCTCGCCTCCAGTCGACCGAGCTGCGAAGTTTGAAGCCATTGCAGGGGCAGGTGCTTCTTGGCCCACGCAACTTGTACAGCATCATAGACCTTGGCTACGGAAAGTTTCCTTCAAGCCTGTTGAATTTTTCCAGCAGCGGTGTCCATGACTATTCCGATCCCTCTAGCGCCATGAACGAAAGTGAGCGCAATGTCAAACTGTTCAGTGAGAGAGAGGTGCGTCGCAACTTTTTCTTAAGAGAGATGGACGAGCAAGTTCGGGCGTCAATTATTGCGGATCGTGGCGCAAAACCGAAATGCGAACCAAAGCAGTGGCCTCGCATCACGAGGAGTGTGGACGTGTGGGGCAACTATCTGGTGTGGTAGTCGGATACTATGTACATATCAAGGACGGTGGAGTTTAGAGTTCTAGGGACGGCCGGACGGCGGTTGCTGACAATAGCAGGTAATTTCGGGTTTGAAAAAGGTTTCCCAAAGGGTCGAATATGCCACAGATCCGTGTCCATCCATTCCAGCACCATCCGCTTGTTCACTGATGGTTCTGATGGGATCCAGTCATCCTTTTCACCTTTCTCTATGACATCAACCGCCTGACGACTATATTTGCATGCCTGTACAGCTGGTAGCTGATGCATCTCTAACTCCCGTTCGAACTGAAGGTCCTTGATGACAACACTGAATGGAGAAATCGTCAAAAGAAGCACAAAGCAAATCAAGGGGGTAAATGGAGCCCTACAATTCCCCTGTAGGTTTAGCGCTCAGAGTGGAGGATGAGCTAGGGCCATCAGAGGGCCAAACTGCAGCTTTATTAGAGCGAAGGCTGTTTCAACAGTTCAAGTAGTTTATATGACGCTTTCTGGCCCTTCAGTATTCGATTGATTGAAGATGCCATTTTGAGGTAGACATGGACACTTCCCGGTAGAAATTGTGGTTCAGGGACAAGGTGAGAGACAAGACAAACCCAACATGCTTGACTGTTGGGGCCACACTGCCTGTTCTGCAACTTTCTACCGCCCTAGTACCCCTCATCTCCCACTTCTGCCTGTCTTTTCTCTCTCTCTCTTACAAGCAAGCATCTATCAGAATAATAGTAATTCTAGTTGAATTCCATCTCCAAGTGTGGAGTTTCTGAAAGTCCCAATTCACCTCCGGCACTGCCAAGGTTTATAGCCGGCAGGCCTAGTTGTTTTTGGCACCTGGCACGATACGACGCCAGCAGCAGACCCAGGCGAGCAGCCTCAACCAAGCGGACACGAAAATCGAATCACGAAGAGGCTTACAAGCGACGGACTGCTCTCTAGCTACCTACGAGTGTGAAGATCCATACCACCACAGTCAACGGTATCCAAGGAACCACTCAGTTGAGTCTTTGCCAATTGAATCCTTGCCGCTTACCCCTAGGAACTCTACCCTGTACGACGAGCTACGAAGCCAAGGGTGGCACGCAAGCACCCCATTCGTTTCCACTCAAAGTACCCCATCTCGGACCACTAAGCAACCAAGCCGGCAGCCAAGTCGACTGGCACGGCACGGCTTCAGGCGAGTCCGCGGGGGACCCAGATCAGCGCAGGTGGAACAGTGGCGACGCATGTGACGGCGGCAGGATGCGGACGGCGTCGTCAGAGGCGAGAGAAAGGACAGAGAAGACGGAAGGGAAGGACAGATGGGCAGGAGGTCGTCGAAGCAGCGAGAGGAGAAAAGGAGAGAGGGTTTATATATATCGTGACAAGGCGGCGCCAGACGTCTAACCCGATTAGGCACGCTATACCGGAAGAGGAAATTTGGTGACAACGGACAGTACAAAGGGGATGTCACCAAAAAGGCCTCTCATGGCGCGTGGGCGTCAGTCACATTTTAGTGGCCTATTTTCTTGGTTTTGCAAATGTGCCAGTGCTGCTTTTAGGATGACTCTGACTACCAACGCTCAAAGTACTACGTAGTCGGATATGCTCTCTGACTGGCCTGGATTGAGATTCTTTGCGGCGAGAGCTGCAGCTGACCTCTGCCTTCAGAATAGGCAAAAGCTGGGTTTTACAAAAGCTTTCTAAGGCAGCTTATACCTCTTGGCTTTGGTCAAAGTCGAGCTCCGGTCTGGCTGTCACGGCCAGGAGGGCCCGTGTTCATGATATCACGAAGACCACCCGTTGCTTCTTTAGCACTGCCTTGACGCTGAAAGTGCGAGAAACTCTTTTTTACGCAGGATCCGTTCACGGTCAAATGGTTTGATCCCTCACCCCTTGGCAGTCAACTTTTTCTGTGTAGGAACCTGAATGTTGTATTGGGGACGTTGCGGCGCACTTTGGCAGTCTAACACTCCCAGCTCCGCCAAGTCAGCTGTACCTACTGGTCTCCGCCATTTGTATGTGGGAATGGGGAGTCCGAACTGGGGCTAGAAAGTTGTATGGAAAGGATGTGAGAAGCTAAGGTACAAGAGGTGCGGCGGTGGTCATACGGTTGTCGACAGGTCGACGTCTTTCTTTTTTTTTTCGACTCGGGTCTGCGCTCCACAAACAGGTGGCAGCGTCCCCATGATGGCGTCGTCGATATTTAGTGAATTAAGTTTCTGCGCAGTGCGGAGACAACAGTTCTCAGGTCTTCGGAACCTATTCAAAAGGACAATTCTTCCCTGTCAATAGGCCTACCAGGTTGGGGTCTAAGGCTCTTACGTGCAATGGTCCAGAATAGGAGGGTAACGATCCCAGCCACGGCACAATGTGATCATGACGAGAGTTTGCGTATGATGGGGGAAATAGAGGGCGAGGGAGGTCAAGATTAAAGGGCAGAAGAGAATTGACTCCCATCCTAAGTGTATAGTACAGCAAAAACGTAGGACTACCCAGAGCCCGTGGGCGTGAGACGGCCTGAATCGTCAACAGTCCTCTGCACACGGGGAACACCGCTGCTGCAACCAACTCCAAGCTTCTGACTTTCCAAGGGATACGGCCTCTCTGCTTAAGCTCATGGTTGGAGCTCAGACAGAGAGGCATATAGAATGGCCAGAAAGGTGGCCAACGTCTCCAGTTGGGCAATTGCGCGTTACTTTTGACATGCTGCTTCATGCTTCATAGTTAAGTAATCTGATGAAAGTAGTGACGGTGCACACGGTGCTCCGTAGAGCAAGTCTTTGTGTAAACCCATCAAGAATACCATCTCTGAGATGCGGTCTACTTCTCTTATGCGAGCTAAGAAATAAGAGGAAGGACCTCAGGGTCCAAGAGGCGCAATATATATATACAGTATATATATCATAAATTCGTCAACTTACCAAAACAACAAAGAAAGTCGGCACTGGGAATAGTAGTTTTTGGATTGGATATATTCTTGCTGCTGGTATCTGCTGGTGCTCAACAAAAATAAGAGAATGTTACCTAAGGTAGGTGGACAAGGAACGTGACGCTTGACTTCGACAACAACTCGCCAACAGAAACTGGTCAAAGTGGTAAGTTAAGCAAGGCGTAGCTGTGAAGCTTGCTGACTGATATCAATATTGGGGTATTTTTTGGCTAGAAGAAGTTAGCTTGAAATATTGACCGGTGTGAAAGATAATAAGGTAGAATTATGAAGAAAAAAAAAAAATAAACGAGACATCCCTCCGGTCCTCGAAAACATGATAAGAGAAAGAAACATCGAACGCCGACGGGCTACATCTAGTGGGTCAAAAAATCTAGGAAATCAAGAGAGATATCAGGTCGCCACTTGTTTGGACGTGAAGTGCAAGCAAGGACGAGATGAGGGATGAAGGGATTTCAAACACAGTTTAAAAATTGGTAAGTTCGCGAACGGGATCTGGAAGCAATAAAAAGAAGCCACCAACTGTCAGTCTCACCTCCCCTACATCACAATACAGCACCCGCAGCCCTTCTTTTCCTTGGTAGGCTCTTCAACACCCATGGGCCGTGGACGTGGAGCGGCGCTAATAGTAGTCGTTGAAGTGGGCTGCACAGTCGGCATTGTCTTGTACCCACCGTGATCTGTCCCACTGGTCCCTGGCCGAGCAGCAGGATCAGGCATCTTTCTCGTCTCTTGCTTCGTCTCCGGAGGTGGCGGCGGAGCCGGAGATTCCTCAGATTTTTCCGGCTCTGGGGCTGCAGGTTGTGTGGGCTTGTCCGGATGGATAGCCAGGGGTGCAAAGTCCTTGTCATATGTGGAAGGGACCTTGCCCTCTCGCTCCCATTGCTCCTGTGCAAGTCTGCGAGCATGGGTGGGTAGAATCTGCTGCTCGGGAGGTAGTCGTGGGTCAGGTTTGTACATAGTAGCCAGCCATGGAGGGTCACCTTCCGGCCGATGGATTGCAGTAGTTGGACGATCACCTGATCTTGTTGTGGGTCGCTGATTGGGGGTGTTGCCGTTGCTGCCCGGGGTTCGAGACTTTTGTGCAGAGGTTTTCCGGTTGTTTGCAGGAGTAGACGCCTTACGGGTAGCGGTCGATGTTGTCCCAGAGGTCTTTGTGGTCGTCGTTTTTGCGGAAGTTTGTGTGGCTGAAGCATGGCGGCTAGAAGGTCGACTGGTTTGCGCTGGAGTCGTTTCCGCCGGGACAGCTGGCTCCGGAGTCTCTAGGGCGCGCGGTGCGGATTCGCTTCCTCGCCGAGATTTCGGTTGGTGTGAAGGGGCATCGTCTCTACTTGTTATAGTGTTGTTCCGCGACCTGTGTGAAGATTCATGGGAGACAACTGGCCGAGAAGTCGACAGAATGGGTATCCTGGAATTACTGGTTCTAAGGACCGGCATATGATATACCCTAGAAGCACCGCCATCTTCATAAGGGTCTGCGGCGATCTCCTCTGGGAGCCGTGGGTCCTCAAACACCCTTGTCTCGCCATTATCTTCATCATCCTGTGATGCACCTTCCATCCGAACCGGAGACTCAAGTCGCGGAGGTTTCTCCTCGCGATTTCCTGTCCATCGATGATGGTCAGAGTGATCGACAAAACCATTCGTCAAACGGCTGTGCGAGTCGCGACTTCGAGTTCGCCTCCGGGAATGACTACGTCCATGTTTACTCGTACCAGCGAGAACCGCTGGTGGGATGTGAATTCCAAGTTGCTGCAACTCCTCACTCTCGATTTTTGCCAGCTTATCGCGGTGGATCCAAAACTCGTCATCCACTGTCTCATACTCTCTGCTGCGATCCTGTTCATAATGCTTCTCACTCTCCACTGGTTCCATCACGCTCGTCGCGCTACGACTGGCAGACTCTCGACTGTATAAGTCCAAGAGACTATCTCCCTCACTACCTGTCCGACTGGCACCGTTGTCCCTTCTCCCTATTGCATCCACCCGATTGGGAAAAAGACAGTTTTGGTCGTGTGTGCTGCCCTGCCTTGATTCGGATCGCGATCGCGAAGAGTTTCGGGAACCAGATATTCCATTCACAGCAGGATGATGGTTATACTTGTGAATCGATTTGAAGTTAGAAGTGGAAGAGTCGTGGGAAGTCTGAGGCTGAGTATTTGGCGCATATGCATGATACTGTTCCCACGAAAAGGGAGAAGTTAGTTCATATTGACGCAAAGGCGCAAGGCATACAAATACGGATCTTTGTAATGGGAGGTCAATGGCTCAATGCAGGTTAGGAAGTGAAGAGGCAAGAAGAAAAAAAGCCACACGTACTACTTCTTGTCCATTCACTGTGGAGTAATCTCTCGTATGCGAATAATCGTTGATATGCTCAGTCGATGGTGAACTGTCCGCTGCGTCGATCCCGGCAGGCGGAGCCATGCCGCCAGCAGGGCTTGTGACGACTGTATCAGAGCCTGCTAGGCTCTATGGGCTGTGAGTTATAGTCAAAGAGACTTTCCCAACCGGCCCGAAATTCAGTGCGTATATGCCCACGCTTGAGATAGAAAGCTAAGCGGGTGGATTGCGAACGGATATTGGGCAATTGATGAGAAATAAGAATCAGACCACGCGAAGGACACTATTCTGACTTCCGGCTTGTCGAGGAATGATTATTTATCCGAACAACAACGGGACAGGGTAACGACGTCGGCCCAGAGCTTCGCTCGCCGGATAAACCTATCGCCGGATCAGACAAATTCT
>FQSS02000812.1:0-25966 GCA_900128795.2 Malbranchea cinnamomea | reverse complement strand
GGGGGGTGTGAAGAGCGACAGCAAACGGAGCGTTCGCGGATGTCGATGAAGGGGTATTGGGCTGTCGGATGAGGGACGAGTGGTATCTGCGATGAGGATCTATTACTTCTCTTCTCAACTGCTGGAAGCAAGCGAGGTGAGGCGTTTGGTTGTAGAGTCTCGAGAGGAGAATCGCGAACTGGACTGGGAAACAAAGGGGCAATGCTAAGGGATTGCGAGTGATGAAAACGAGCGAACGAGGCACCGGGCGATCTTGCTGGGTATAGAAATGGTAAAAAAAAATAATGAGTAATTAAAACATAGCAGAGTAAAAAAGAATCATGTTCAAAGAGAAGAGAAGTGGTAGGAGTTCTTAGACTTGAGTGTTGTCGTCTTGCGAAAAGAAGTCCTCGTCTCCATCGACAGGATCGGTGGAGAGGAGTGGTGAAGAGAGACCCTCTTGGTCAAGTCGTGACAACACGCCAAGAGACGTCTGGTCTTTTCCTTCTGCTCCTGAGCGGCTGGAGGACATAGGCTGATCCACCCTGACCCCGTGTGATAACCTCAAAACGTACTCCAGAGTACTTGTAAAATAAAGCAATTATATGAGAAAATACTATGCAGGAGTTGGTCAACTTTGCGGGTCTCTCTCTCTCTGTGTGTGTGTGTGTGTGTGTTAATTAGTAATTTATATCTAGCTGAGGAGAAAACAAAGTGAGCGTTCCTCCCCTGACATGAGACAGACTACTCCAACTCGATTCGTTTGGTCACTCATCCCCAGGGATTCGAGGGATTGCTTATACTAATGTTGCAGCCAATTAGAAGAGATGATTGGTAAATATCCATGGGCATTGTCCAGGGTAATTGTCCAGTGAGAGTTACGGGACTGGCCGTTTTTGACAATCTGGTTCATGGTTCCGAGGCGGGTGGCAAGTCGTCTGACGGAGCTTGCCCTAGTGCCTACGACGAGAAGGACATCGAGGTTTATCTAAGGGTTTGGGGCAGGTAAACAGTGATTGAGTGCGTATTTCAAGAGAAGAATGTGAAATTGGTGAACTGACATTTGCGCTGAATGGTACATTCACTAATACTAAGGAGCAAGCTATGGCCGTCGCGTCGTACCCATATACGTTAGGGAATCTCATCTTGATCGCCCATCAATTAACCAATTGCTTAATGGTAGCTCATATCATCATCTCATGGAAAACCAAGAAAGTCTTCTCAGACATGGATCGTTCGGTGTGCCAAAATTGCAAAAAGAAACCAGAAAAATCACACTGACGATGAGGACGAGAAATAAGCCAGAAACCGTTGTTTTCAAAGATCTGAAGCAAACACACCAACATGTCTGAGTAAATGGTAAATGCAGAGTAGATAGGCTGGACAAATCCAGCATGCACCAGGCAAGATCAAAAAAAAAAAAAAACCATTCCTGAGACAGAGAAATCGAGAAGTCAGTCAATTATATCAACAGAACACAGATATTTATGCCAATGTGAAAGTTTCTGCCAAGCAGCTTGAAAGCTCTTGAAATGCCAAAAGAGAATGATATCATGCTCGCTCGCATGATATCCATGCCAGAGCAAGGATATGTCACTGGTTGGCTACATCGTCCACAACTTTCAGCAGCTTCTCAACCTTGCCCAAGAGAGCTTTCCTCCTCTGTCGGGCATAGTCGTCGCCTTCCAAATTAATTCCATCTGCCTTGAGGATCAGCTGCTGCATTGCTATCTCACCAATCCTCTTGTGCTCGAAATCCCTCGTTTTCGGGTCATGTGGGGGATTCTCGATGTAGCCAAGGCATAACGGTTCGATAACAGTGTCAAAGTATTCTTCGAGCATTTCAACCCTGGCCAACGGAGTTCCGGCTGTGTTCGGATTGGAGGAAGGAGGAACTTTGGTGGGTGCTCGTCTCTCTGCAGGAGGCCCGCGACTTGGAGACCGAGCAGGAGGTCGTGATGACGGCCGTCTCCCATGGAAAGGCGGGTGAAGGTGTAGAGAGCTACCCAGCGGTCTCCTATCTAGGAAAGATGATAGGTCGGGCGGTGAGTGACCAGCCAACTGTCGCGGTTCACGCGGCATGGATGGAGACCTATGTCTCCTGTGCCGCGGGGGTTCTGTAAAAAGTTCATGATCATCGGAATGGATATCGTACGTGGCACCAAGTCGTTTGGAACGTCGCCTCTGAGGACGTCTGACCGGTCTCGACCCCTCAGCGGCCGAGGAAGCCACTTCGTCGTCGACTGAGAGCTCACTGGAGGAACCTTCGGGCCCGAAATCCTCACCAACCACACAGAGAACACGAGAGTTTTGCTTCAGCCCAACCAGTTTGGCCGGTATATCATCCACTTTTAATAACCGTCCTTTGTAGAGTAACTTTACGCGTCTCGCGGGAGACACGCCCAACCGCGCCGCAGCAGCTTCTCGCACATCACCCACGGACAAGACGCCGTCACCGATGGTATACGCTGGGAACTCCAACGTGAAGCTCCTACCGCGGTTCTTTATAATGATGACATCTGGAGCCTCGTCATCCTCGTAAATATCCATCGGGATGCTATATTCCCAGGGCACTCTTTTCCTCTCAACGCGGTAATCGAAGAGCGGTGAATCCTGGGTGGGATCAGGGTAAGAATAAGAAGAATAGAAGGGGTAGGCGGGAGCTGTATAGGCGCTGGATAACGGTATAGCCTGGTCATACAGATACTGCCAGTCAGACATTGCTAGGAAGTTCTTGCAAGTGACAGATCGTGGTGGTGGAATTCGGGCGCAAGAAGCGGCTGAAGTAGTGTCGTCTGTGGAACCGCACAAAGGACTGACTCCTGGCAGCGGGGCGAGATCCGAGTCACTGGGCTAAAATGACGCAGAGCAGACACAAGGTGGAGCCTGGAATTTGCCCAGAGAGCTTGACGGCAATTGGCCTGAGGTACCAGTGACAACGAAGGTGAGATAATCAGATAATTAAGGAGTAAGTTAATAGAGTCTGTAAGAGAGGAAAAAATAATAGAGGGAAGACGGACAGGAAGCAGGAAATAATGCAGTACTATTCAAAAAAATATTTTTTTTCTTTACAACCCAAAAGAAAAAAAAAAGGTAGATAAGTTGCAACGGCGGTCCTGTAATGGAACACTTCCGGACACAACTCTCCAATTTTTTAGGATTTCTGGGATCGCCGCCTGCAAGCACTGTGTGGCCATCAGAACCTTGCTTGGATGACACTCAGAATATGTATACGACGGACACCCACACGCTTCTCGCAAGCGCGACGCAAATTTAAGTACGCGCCGCTTTTAAGCTGGTGAGGGACCTGGACTGGAACATCTCAATCCCCGCAGGAGTCGGTCCAAAGTCCAACCATTTGACACGGACATGCCATGCCTCGTTGCATGATTTGATGCTGCCTTGTATTCAAACACATGACTTTTCTCATCTTGCTACGGTTAATTGCATGTGCATTTATTCGTTTGTTACTTCCAGTCTCCTGTAGTCCTGTAGTACACTAGTACTTCACAACAGACTTGTGTGCTGCACTTATGTGTGTTTCGGCCAGCACATGGTCATTCCCCCCACCAGCTTTGGTTGAGTTAAGGATGCAAGCATGCGCAATCTGTATGGGATAATGTAGAGCCAACGCATCACCAAATGTACTATGAACACATCAAGCGTCTGCTGCATGTATTGTTGGGGATGATGGGTGCAGAAATTTCAGAGCACAGTCAAAATTTCACAGCAGCTGGAGTGAAGTAGGAGGGAAGTGACAACATCTTTTTAGGAACTTTCTGACAGCAAACTGCCATGTAATTAATATTACTAACTAAAGTATTTACATCCAAGGACCATCCGTGAGACGATACAGCGGTAATCCCCAATGCGCCAGAGTCTATCAGAAAGCAGAACGGGAGAGGAAGCAGATCATTTACCCCAAGCAACAGAGCTCCATGGGCCAAATCTGTTCTTTCACCCGTCGTAGAAAGTTGTCAAAGCTAAGTTAGGAAACAGGGACGTGGCAGAGATCCCAAGATTTTGAAACGTCCCGCTATGATAACTTATAGCCGCAGCCTCCCTTCTGAGGATTGGCGGTTCAAAAACCTTCCGATGCTACTGGAATCTCCGATGTCAGGGGGATTTGCACTCCCGCCACCGTCACCACCCATCCACTTCGGACGTTTGATACCAGTGTCCATGCTCTGGAGCCATTTGGGCCTTGGAGCGGTCTCGAATGTGTTCTTGACTCGGTGGGCAATTGACTGGAAAAAATTTCCGTCTTCTTCCTCCTCGTCATCCGCTGCGAGACTAGCCACAGACGCCCTTGTGCGACTTTGACCAACGGATCTGGAGCTCTGAGGCTCGGAGACCCACTGTCGGGAAGCTCCCGCAGATCGACTTAGCCCCGCTTGACCACGTTGGCTGCTATCCACAGACCTCGATGAGAGACCAAGAAACCCTGGGCCATTCAATTCGCTTTCAATCAGTTCACGGCCTTCGCGCCAGGTCCCAATCCCGCTCGGGTTCCCTTCAAGATCCTCTCCTTCGTCGTCTGAGACTGATCCTGCATCAAATATGTTGCTGACTTTGTTTTTCACTCTACCATAGAAGTTAAACAACGTTGCGCAGACAGGAAAGAGAATGAAAATGGGGAAGAAGTAATCAAACCCCTTTCCCAAAGGAGTAAGATTGATGAGGCGACCCAAGAATTCATAAAAAGTCGTATTATGCTGCACATCGCGAGGAAGAAAAGTAAGAAAGTTGTACGAGAGTGGCACAGTTAGTTTAGCCACTTGACCTGCGTACCAGCAGGCACTCTCCGGATAGGTATTTCGAGGGACCAGGGCACGGTTGCCCCAGACCTTGGCATCCGTGATCCCCCGAAAAGCAGCAGAGCACATGTAAAGAATCCAGCCTGCAGCCATCACTTGGCCCAGGAAATTAACAGTGGAATCTTCACCACGTCGCCAAACCACGGTGTGGGGGATGACAGAAAGACGAGGAAAAAACGATTTGATGATTTCGGACCACACGATGCAGACGGACGCTAGTGCAAAAATGCCAGCCAGCACAGTTCTGATGGCCGGAAGAAGATTGACGTGAAGATGATACCGAAGATACGGTGTCATGAAAGGAATCTCGAAAGCAGGTGGGCCATAGAGTCTGCGAAACTCTAGATGCTGCGATGCGCAAGAGTCAATGATGGACTGACAGTCAACCGCCTCCTGGACCAGGCGCGCCCATTCATCTGCGAAACGAGCATTCCGGTGGCGAGCTCGATTCAGGCGACGGCCAAGGTCCGCCAAGTAGCGCTCAGTAATGACCGCCGGCGCGCTTGCCCTCGTATCTTCTGCCAGGGAAGCGAGGGGTAGGCGTGCCGCTGGTAGGTAGGTCATCTCCATCAACTCATCGATCCAGTCCCGCAGGTCGGCGGAGACGGTAAGCTTCTTCTTCTGCAGTTGCTTCACTTGGAATTCCACGCTCTCTAGTTCTGCCATTGAGTCGGTCAGGCGCTCGTGGACCCGCGGGGCACGACACTGAATCCGCCGCAGTCTATCGCCATTGTTGACGTCCCTCCAAAAGCCCCTAGGAATGGCAACAAGTCCGTGTCCCATCAAATAGATTGCAAACGCCAGGCCCCAAACATAGGCCAGGGCCATGAGTAAGCTTTTTAGCGAAGTAAACTCGAAGCCATTTTGTATGATGATGTAGACGAGACCAACAAACCCCATGCACAGAACCATCAGATAATATCTTCCATTTGACCGGAGAGAGTAGACGATGCGATCGCGCGGCGTGCGGTATCCCGAGTCAAGGTACTCACCGAGCAGCGGGAGAAATGCCCTGTTTTCGGCACAATGCACCAGTTCGGTCAGTGCTGGCGCATCTCGCAGCAGAAGGGGCTTGGTCGAGTCTCACCAGGTTAGAACGAATGTGAGCCAGTAAGTAATTCTCCACGATACCAACACGACGCGTTTCGGCAACCAGACGCCTGACGGCGCATTGCCCCTGAAGTTACTGGACGCGAGATCGATCGGAACGAGCAGGACAATGCTGGCGGGAAGCGCAAGAGCCAGAAATACCGTAAAGGAGAGGTAAGCCGGGGTGGCCCGCAGAGAAACGTACCGTCTCAGCACAGCAACGACCAAGACGAAGATGGCGAGGAGCGCACCGGAAGCAAAGACGCCTGAACCAACAGGCGCGCCTGAGCTCGCTGAACGGACATCCATGACAAGCAGGGAACGACCGTACACTCCTCTTCCCCCTCAAAACAAAAACAGCACAACCACAGACGAGATAAAAGGTAGACGAATAGAATACAAAGGCGGCGGGGCAAGTACAGCGTCACGGTCACGATCTACTTTCGTAGCAGTTCACCTTCTCAACAGATCGTATTGGAAGCCGCGCTCATCCTCCTCGACGTCATGATAGGTTGTGGAGAATCACTTCCAGGAGAGAGTTGGTCGGCTAGGTGAGTACAAACGGCAGACATGGAGCGTCTTCCAGCGGCGTGGGATCTGGTGACACACTGTCGTGCAAGCACAGGAGTGGTTCTGTGTTTTCGACGTCGTGCAGTCGATAAGGGGGTGGGGGATGTAATCATCATAATAATGGTCTGAAGTTGCACAGAAAGAAACACAGATGGAGAACTTGCGCGGCCAGTCACGTGGCGGGGCCGAGCGTGGGTCTGAGGACACAAGCCTTCCCCCAAGACCCAACAACATTGAAGGGGCCAAGCCAGTCCAAGTAGGGCGGCCGAGCTGGCTGGATGGAGCGAGACGCGAAGGGCAGATCATCCGGACGACGGTGACTGGTCCAGCCAAGCCTGCTAGTAACAAAAGGCGCGTCGTGACGCCGCCATGACAGCCTTTTTCACGGGCCGCAGATTACGATATACAGCGTGGTGGTATTCTTGAGACCAACACCTGGACAGGGATATGGCGGCGAGGCTGATCTTCGTTTCTTCTGGCGCTGCCTGACCCCAAATCCGCAGCCGTGGACCGCCAGTTCGCAAGTCTCAGGTCAGGATAGCCTAACGGCTTCGCTCACGCACACGCTCCGCTGCGGGAGGTTGTTCTGCTCTCCCCCCATCCACGCTCTCCCTCCCTCCCGCACATTTTCTGAATGAATCTTCCAACGACTGACCTCTGACTGTCCGGTCCTGCCGCCGTATTCTGTAATATAATTCTCCTCTTTAATTCATTCCGTCTTTGAAAAAAAAATTCCCCCTCCCCCCCTCTCTCCCTCTCTCCCTCTCCTCCCTCATTTTCCCGCCTGGCCTGCAAACACGCCTCCTCGCCCAAGCTCATGGGCCCTGGCCCAAGCCAGCGCTCGCTCCCTGACAACGCAGCAGTGTTTGTCCATTTCAGGTTGGTCCCGTCGTCACCCTCTCCCCTCTGTAGTGGCTTTTGCTTCCTTCTTGCTTCCATCATCAAAGACCGACGATCAATTAACGTCCTTCCATTAATTTATTTTTATTATTTCCCAGGTCTCGTCCCCTTGCTCAAAGCTGATTATCGCTGACGTCGACGACCTGAACCTCGCCATCCCGCTGTCGCGCGCCCACATCCCCCCAGAATCACGCCTTACCCCTTCATCTCGCCTGACTTTACTGCTGCACACAATCCCCTCGTCATCTAGACCGTCGCCCGTCAATTTCAGCTTTAACTTCTCAGACAGCACAGACCACATCTGATTTTTGTTCGACTCACGCTCGTCCCGTCCTACACATAACACCATTGCTATCTGAGTGCCACGCCTAGTTGGATGCTTCCTAGCCGGGGCGAGTAGCCACATGAGACTTGGATGAGGCACTTGGGGCCTTGTCATCCTCTCTCGCAATGAACCCTGCTTCATTCTCCTCCCAGGGTGGCACCATGCCTCCAGGGGATAACAAGCAGGGCGGCCAAATGGCGAATCCACCGAAAGACGGTGCCCAGGTGGTGTTTAAGCATATTGTCCAGGCACTGCAGAACCAAGGGCCATTCACAGGATGGCGGGAGTCTGTGTCTCTGAGTGAACGCGCCACTAAGGTCTTGCAAATGTAAGAGTGCCCCTGTGAACGGCTACGTCCACAACTTCTGCTTGTATAATGTCATCGACTCTGTCCTTAGTCATGACACACGGTACCGTGGATACAACCCAGGTTCCCTTCAAAACCCCGGCTAACTCCAGTTTCTTTCATTCTCCTCCACAGAGTATCCTCACTCAGGCTGATGGAGCCGAAATTCGATTTGCAACACATTCTCCAGGTCGCGATGAAACTAGAAGACAAATCATTTCGCGAGTCAGCGGACAAGGTGGGCTCCTCAATTTTTTTTTTTTTTTTTACGGGTCACACCACTGATTCTGGAGTAGAGTGGTTATGAGAAAGAGTGCACAGACACATTAGCTCGCATCCGGGACTCCAGACAACAACGAGCAACGAGACTTCAAAATGGACTGACTTCACAACAAACTCCCATGAGCTCTATGCCTACCACCACCCAAGGCCAAATGGATTCAACTATTCAAAATCAGTGGAATCAGTCAATGCCAAACTCACAAATGCCAATGACCCCGCAACAGCCACAGCATCAACAACAACAGCAGCAGCCGCAGCCGCAGCAACAGCAACAGCAACAGCAACAGCAGCAGCAACAACAACAACAACACCAACAACAACAACACCCCGCAATGGGCATGAATATTCCCCCAAATCAGCAAATGGCTATGCGGGCCCAAAATTTCGCTCCGAACGGTCAGCCACGGACCATGACTAGTCGCGAGGAACTTCACAATTTGACGCCGCTAGAATTTGAACAAGTATGCCGACTAGCCGATCAGATGTCACTCAAGGCTACACCATCTGATCGCGAAAAGGTTAATATGATTGTCGCAAATATGCCGCCTGAGCAAAAACAGGCAATGGCCCAAAGGGGAATAAATCCTGTTCAGCATATATTTCGCCTCCATGCGTTGAAGGAGCTAAAGAAACAGAAGATACGGATGGAGATGGCGGCTCGCGCCCAGGCACACGGAAACCCCGGCAATCGTGACGCGATGGTGAATGCACAACAGAGGCAAATGGTCCAATCCATGATGGGAGCTAATCAAGGCAATGCGCCAATGCCAATGGGCCAACAAGGCCTTGACCCATCCTTTGCTGGAAATTTGGATTATATACAGGGACAGCAAGTCGACGGTCTCCTTTCCCAGGAAGCAGGCCAGCTAGTGGTCCCCGTTACCGGTGGAGCTCCCATGATGGGCCAGCAGCCTTTTGTAGGTCAACAAGGGATGCTTCCCAACAGGCAGCAGAACATGAGTAGACCTGGCATCAACCCTGCTTTATTAACACAACAGCAACGGCAGCAAAGTTTGCAAAACGTTCAGCAGCAAGCGGCTACTTTTCAAGCGCAGAGCCAGGCTCATGCTCAAGCTCATGCTCAAGCGCAAGCGCAGGCTCAGGCACAGGCACAGGCGCAGGCGCAGGCACAGGCACAAGCACAGGCTCAAGCTCAAGCCCATGCACAAGCAGCCGCCAAGGTGCAAATGGCGATGTCATCGCAGCCAACCCCTCAAATGACCCACGCCATGCCCATGATCAACCGACCTATGGGCCCATCTCAGATACCTCAATCGCATCCCGGGCCTCGCCCTTCTGCGCCGACTTCCCGCCCTACCATACCCCCCAACCTACCTCCTGCTCTCCGGAACCAACTTTCTTCGATGTCACCCGATGAAGTAGCTATGGTGCTCCAAACTTACCAGAACCGCATGTTTCAGAATAAGCAGGGTATTCAACGTCCTAATCAACACCTCATGTCCGTCCAACAGTCGCCAGTCCCCGACCACACACAAGCCGCACAAACTCAGAACGCTCATAGTGCCACCCTTGATCCTAATGCGCGCGCGTCATTGGCAATGCAACAGCCCATGGCAGGTATGGGCGGATTGCCGCCTCAGAGCCAAGGGCCCTCAGGTCAGCAGCTCATGATGCACCAGCCGCAGCAGCAGAATGACATGCTTAGGCTGCAGTATTTACGGCAACAGACTCTCTCGATGGAAGTGACTGAAGATCAAATTCGAGAGATGGATGCACTTCCTTTACCTCAGAGTATAGTCAATTCAAACTCGACTTTGGGCTCAGTTTTGCCAAAGAATATAAAAAATTGGGGCCAACTGAAGTTCTGGGTCAACAAGAATCCACAGCTTGCGCGGGATATAAATCTTTCAAAACTCCAGATGGTACAGAAAATGCAGTTCGCTCAGTACTTGAACGTGCAACGGGAGAACGCGAGCCGAAATGGTGGCCAGAATAGCTTTCCCAATGCTGGAATGGTCCAAAATGCGATGCCTCCTCATCCCTTCAATCAACAAGTCGCGCAGTCTGGCCAACAGCTGCCTTCTAGTCAGCAACAGTCCTTTCCGGGTATGCCAGCCTTGCCTCCCGTTAGTGCAGCTGACATTCAAGCTGCTCGTCAGAGACTGGGGGCTCAAGCCCAAAAATTTAGCGATGAGACCCTGAAGCAGCTCATAGAGAGAAACCGCCAGAGACAACTTTTGGCGCGCATGAGAGGCCAGCAGTTCCCTCCTCAGCCTATCAATCAGGTTGCGCTGACAGATGGACGGGCCTTCCAACCTCCACAGCCGACCTCTGTACCAACCCCTCAACCATTGGTCCAAACTAGTGCACCCCAGCAGTCTCCGATTGTCGTGAGCGAATCTCCTGCGCCGAATGCACCAGAACAGAAGCCGCAAAACAATCGAGGCACGAAACGTCCGAGCGTTGACGAATTCGACACGAACCGTTCCAATGTGCCTCACCAGCAGGCTCAAGTAGTAACACAGCCTTCCATTCCACAACAGCCTAGGCTTCCATTTACACGAGAACAGCTTGCTGCGATGACAGCTCAGCAGAGACTCCAGCTTGAAGCCAGCTGGCGACGGCAGCAACAGGGCCGCCAACCCATCGCCAAAGCTGTCGCAGAACAAAACTGGGCCAGCCTTCCGGAGAATATCAAACGACTGTATGCTGAACATGTTCGTAAAGACTCGGCCACTGTTCCCGTTGCCCTCACATCTGCCCAAAAGAGTGCGATGGCACAACAACTTCGCGAATCAACGGATATGCTGAGCCGAATGGACGCATTAGTGCATTGGGTTTCAAAGTTTCCAGATCAGGAAAAATCGCTTAATAACCTCCTCCACATGGTAAGTTTCTGTTAGTTCCTTCCCCGGTTGGGTTGTGCCTTCTCCAAGCAACCGCTTTCTCGTGTATGGTTCACAGCTAATATAAATAATGTAGAGAATGCTCCTCATGAAACAATTCAAAGGGGACGATTGGACTTTGGCCGACCAGTTTACTATTCCACCGGACTACTTAAATTTCGCTATAACACACATTCGGAAATGCTTTGCTACTATGATTAACCATGTCTCAAAGCAAAACCAAGCCGCAGCGAATGCAAGAATGGGAGCATCTCAATCACCCCCAGGCCAGCAACCGGGCATGCAACAACTTAATGCAACGAATTTGCAGCAACATGACCAACAGCAGGCAGCTTTGCAGCGAGAGAGACGCGCGCAAGCCCAAGGCGTTCCCCCAGCTCCGAACGCTACTCAGCCACCTTTTCCCATAGGTGCTACTTCTCCTCAGGGAGTTCCGCGTGCATATGGTCCGACGTATGTGACCCAAGAAAATCTGACGCTGCCGCCATCCAAGAAACAGAAAAAGAACCCGACAACTCAAAAGGATGCGACAAAACAATCACCGGCGCAGCCAACTGCAGCACAAAGTCAAAAGCAGGTGCCAAGTGAGGCTGGTTCATCAACGGCCAAAGCTGACGAGGGCTTCAAGTGTACAGAGCCAGAGTGCAAGGCCCATATCAAGGGTTTCGCGTCACAAGCAGATTTGGACAAGCATCTGGAGGAATATCACAAGACTGAAGAGCCAATTGAGAATGCCCTTGAATACGCACTGGAAAGTTTCCGGAAAGGTCTCGGACTTGATCGTGATAACACCAAGGAAGCAGAAAAACAGGATGAGAAACAATCAGCTTCAGTGGAGAAACCACCCCAGTCTGTGAAGCCTGGTGCAACGCCCAGTTCTTCCCAAATTGCGCCAACTGCGAGTAGTGCAGGTCCCAAGTCGACATCTCCTGGTTCCAATCTTGCCAAAACACCCCAGGCGAATACGCTCAAGCCACAAAGCTCTGCGCAAATTAAAACAGCACCAAATCAGGACAGCAGTAAGAAAGATGCACCCAAGACTTCAGAGTCTTCACCCAATGCGGCGAAAAATCCTTGGGATAGCAGCCGAGTATCTCTTGAGGCCATTCGGACAGCGTTCTCGAATCTGGGAGATCAGGAATTCTTCAAGCTTGGATACGATCCAGTTAACGAACTGCTTGCATCGGAGACATTCACTACGATGCAGGCTAAAGACACGCCGCAGTCAACAGAGTCCGGAGCCAACACCCAGACCCCCCAGGAGAGCGACATCTCCAAGGATGATGAAGTGCGTGCTTCTGGTGACGACACAGGGGATACTTCAACAGATTGGGTGCATCTACCAGGTACCATGGAGGACAGTCTGGTGATGGGTGATTCATGGGTGAACATCGACTGGGAAGCTATGATCCTCGACGATCCTCCTACGCTTGTAGGTGGTGATGAGGATAAGAACTCTTTTTCCCAGACTCAGTGAGAGGCTTGGATACTTCCCAGAGCCCTGGCTTTCATTTCGAAATGTAGATTTGGTTCTCTTCCTTCTGATTTGTTCTCTTTGGGTTCCTAATATTCATCGTCCATGAAAGGTGACTGGGACTTCATGTTCAAAAATAAAAAAGGTCGGGGGCGTTGTTTCAGGTTTTTGATTTTGAGTACCCCATTATTCGCACTTGTTTTCTTTTTATCCCTTCTGCTGGCAATCACCCGCACCTACCATCTTGTTCCATAAAGCGAGGCGTTTGGTGAGGGCTCTCAGTCGAGGTTTGTGTCCTTCCTGTCTGGTGTGTTGGCTCTACTACGTTGTACTTTGCTTAGTTCCTTGATTAATGACGATACCTGAGAGTTAACGATATCATCGCTGATCGTAAAATATGGGGAAGCCCCGCATCCAGGGCTCCGTCCATCCCAGGTTTTCTCCGCGTCTGGAGTGCGACTAGTACCTCGCAGACTTATCACATGATCTCTGGGTCTGTTGATAAGCTTAATAGGCGATAACGGCCTTGCGTGGTTCCAACTGCCAACCACTCATCCTCTCCCCAACATGTCTTCATAGAAGCGGGAGAATTCAGTCGTCTAAGTTGTTCCATTTATATTTTGCACTTAACACTCTACTTAGTGTCCACTGATCTCCTTGTCATTTCTGAGGCCTTTGCGGGCAAAAGCTTGAGGCCATGGTCTCAAGAGCTCTTATTCCGATCCTCGTCACCATGATGCTGGTGACGGGGGTCTGCAACACTCTTCTTACAAAGTATCAGGTCAGTAAAGGTATATTTTGATGTTAGAGCTTAATGGACACTGACCTACTGCATAGGACATGCAATGTGTCCGCAACTGTGACTCTCCTGACCCAAAGCAGCGGGTCCTCTTTGAGCAACCCGTCCTCCAGACGTATGTCCTATCTCGCCTTGTAAAAGATCAATATAAAATTGAAAAAATGGACTAATATTCTCTGAGTCTAGGTTGCAAATGTTTATTGGCGAGATGGGTTGCTGGCTAGTGGTATGGGGCATCAATTTCTGGAAACGCCACATTTCTCGGTCACGTTCAACTCCATCCTCCTCGTTACTCGCAGGAGGATACGAACCAATTTCTGGAAGTCCAAATGATCCTCCGTCCTACGAAGATATTGCGGACGACGCTGCGGCAGATCGCAACTCCGTTGCTAAACCGCCTTTGGATGACGATCGGATAAAACTGAGAGGGTTGAAAGTGCTGCTGCTAGCGGCTCCTGCGTGCTGTGATATTACGGGGACCACTCTGATGAATGTTGGGCTGCTCTTTGTGGTGGCCAGCATTTATCAGATGACCCGAGGTGCTCTCGTACTCTTCGTGGGTTTGTTCAGTGTGCTCTTCCTCCGCAGGAAGTTGTACATGTATCAATGGTTCGCACTCGTCTGCGTTGTTCTTGGTGTTGCGCTTGTTGGTTTAGCTGGCGCAATTTTCAAAGAGCACTCTGTTCCAGTTGAAGAATCTGCCCCCATTGTATCGCGCACCGCCCAGGCCGTCTACACTGCGGCGGAATTGGCAGATCCTGTCAAGGTCATTGTCGGCGTACTACTGATCGCCGGAGCGCAGATTTTTACTGCCCTTCAATTTGTCCTTGAAGAGTGGATCCTGGAACACTATGCAATGGATCCCCTTAAAGTCGTAGGCTGGGAAGGCATCTTCGGAGGGGTGGTCACAACCCTTGGAATGATCGTCCTTCATCTTGCGATTGGCAGGACTGAGAGCGGTCGTTATGGTTATTTTGATGCGGCGGAGGGCTTTAGGAATATTACAACAAACAGGGCGGTCGCCGTATCCAGCATCTTGATCATGATTAGTATTGGGTATGAAGCCCCCATCCTCTTCCCTATCCTGACACTGACTGAACTTTACATTGTAGTGGTTTCAACTTCTTTGGTCTCAGCGTCACTCGCTGTATCTCTGCTACGTCCCGCAGTACCATTGATACTTGTCGTACTCTCTTCATCTGGCTTGTTTCACTTGGCCTTGGATGGGAGACCTTCAAGTGGCTTCAAGTCGTTGGCTTTGCCATGCTCGTATATGGGACATTCTTGTTCAATAATATCGTTACACCTCCATTGAAAGCTTGCCTCCCTGCCAGCAAAAGAGAGGAAGCTGAAGCTGGCTCGGAAGAGAGCAGGTCGAGATTACTCCCAGAAGAACCAGTCGAGCACATCTGATGTTCTAGAATTCGAGAGAAGCTTCGTTTCTCTGTTCTGGGTTCTTGAGATATATATATATATATATATGACTCCGGATAGAGGTTCGGCTTGGTCTCGGTTGGCTTTTCGGTTTTCTGTGATCAAGGATATATTATGCCTGGTTTGACAGACAGGGTATTCCTCGGTGTGAACCTCGTGCTCACCTTCCTCGGTTCCTCTTCTCTTTTCTGGGTTACGTATGTTGCGTCATCGTCTTGGGTCATGAGGGGCGTTTGTTGGGCTGGAGCAAGCGAGGTTTTGTTACGATTTTGTGATCCTTGTAGGTGACTCAGAGCTTCTTTAGTAATTTGGATATTAAGGGATGTTTATTGGCACAGCATCATGTTACAAAATAGCGTTTTGGCTTAGATGCTCTCCAATGTTTTATTCTGTCAATTGAAGCCTAAGATCAGTCCTAAGATTCAACTTGCATCTTCTTCCCTCGACGGCCTCAACTAACAAAACAATAGTCCTTTTTCAATCTAACAAGAGATTTGTTGGTGACTAGCAATTGTAGAGGTCCTTTCAAAGCAGGTGAATGGTAAGGGACATATACTAGGCAACGGGAGATGTGTGTATATATACAATCCGTACTCTGCAAAAGAAGCTACCAAGCATCGATCCCATTGACAGTCAATGTTAATTGACCGTTCTCTCAAAGGGAAGTAAAGTACACTGAGGGTCTAATATGTGCGCTTGAAATCGACCGCTGTTCAATTTAAACAAGAACATACAAAGCGCACATCTGCCATATCTGTCAGCTAGATTCGTTCACTGTTGCGTACGTTTAGGGACATCTTACCATCGACAACCCGAGGATCATGGAAGTCCAAAAGCAAACGTTCTAAAATAAAGCATATTAGCAATTTTCTCGGACAGAAACCAAGCTAAAGGAATGGTCATAGATGTACGTTAAATGTCTTCCTTCCCTTGACGAACCTGGATCGTTGCACCGCGACAATAGGCAGCTGGAGCATCATGGCGAGGAATCCGTATCCGCGAATCTTCTTCGTAATGCAGGCCATGACGAGTTCGTGCGCCACAGAGCTAACCAGAAACGTAATTACCATAGCTCCAAAGTTCGAGAAGCACGACAATGAAGAGAAATAGACGTGGCGACGTAGGAAATGGTGGACAGGGATATTCCACTCTCTAGAAAATTCCAGCCTAAGAGGGAGGAGTAACTCATATCAGCGACCTGCAGCATTAAATATTTAACCAACGGGATTCATGAGGTGTAGAGGGAGTCAGTTTAGTCCCTTACCAGTCACAGGAGTTCCACCAGTCAGAGTAGAAGCGACGGTCCGCGAAGCGAGTTATTTCCGCAAATGCACCCAATGCGTACTCGAATATGACGAGGAATACGAGCAGAAAGCTCACCATAAAGGGGAAGAGAAGCATACTGATAGTCTCGGCCAAGATCAGTGCTTTATCAGACGCGCTGCTGACGTTGTGGAGCGCGTACGCAGATTCATCCAAGACTGGAACAATAAACTCTTCAGTCGTCACTGTCAATAGGAATATGCAACCAAATACCGCCAGTGTCTTGATGAAAACTTCGACCCATTTGGTTTCTTTAGTCCGCGGATATTCAAGCTCGTAGCACAGGGTTGGACAGAGGATGAAGTCCACGTAGTTCGACAACGAGAGATTTTGAGGATATGTGACATGGCCAAGAGGAGAGGTTAATTCGGCAGCAAGATCTGCCCTAAGTCTGGTGATTGGTATCTTGCTCTCATCCTCAGTGTCGGTGGTGTCAGTGATTGACACATCTTCACTCGGCTGCGGATGGGATCTCGGGTATCGAATCACCTCGCCCAGCGAATCAGATTCTACTTTGTCCAAGGATGAAAGGCGGCGCTCCGTCTCGCTGAGGTGACCATTGTAAAAAGCGTAAGAATGCATTTTCATGAGAAATGTAAGGGTATGGAGTGTGAAGAAAACTTGGGCAGTCCAGGTCCAATCCAACAGGAACGGCAAACTAAACAAATGATTTGCGGTCAGCATCAAGTACCTCGAGCGGAGTATATGTCAAGAGGAACAAGAATGGGGACAGCAACGTACGCTACCCATATGACAAACCAGACAGATTGATAGATACTCTGCACCACTATTCCTCCTTTTGACCACCGAAGGAAGCCTTTGCTCGATCTGATTGCGCGATGCAAAGGTAGAGTGAACGCCGTACTCCCAACCATGGCAAGGTCACTGAAACCGAGCTGGAAGACATTGGGCGTGAAAAGTGACCAGACCTGAACTCGTAACGGATATCCAGTGTCCTTTATATTTCTCAACACAGTCGTCATGACCATAATGGCCAAACTAATCCAGAAAAGCACGAAGAAGCCGCGAAAGTCACGATTGTCGCTGTTTGGGTCGAAATGAGACAGGCGCGGCTTGTACTCAATATTGTAGAAGGATCGATGCTTCAGTCTGGCGCGAGCTTGCTTTCGAGCCGAAGATATCGAGAGTACTGATGGAGGTGCATCTTCCTTTACGGGAGTGGATCCAGGACTTCCATGATAGATTAGCAAGTGATCACCAAAGGGATGCGCCAAGGGGAATATTCAAAGAAGTGAATACATCTCTTGCATCGAATCGTTCGACGAAGATTTGTCCTCAGCAGCAGCAGCCGCAAGTCGGTCTATGTGTCCGTCTTTTTGTCTCGCCGGCCTCGCCCGGAGCATGCCGGCATCGTTGCCATTTAGATCTGAGGCCATCTTTGGCGTTTGAAATCGAGTCAACGGGTCGTCAGGGAATCGTATTCACACAGCCATAAGCAGTTTGAGCGGTTTTGTTCCACCATCGCTGTCACCGATGACTTGGGGGACGCTTTCTGGGGATGCATTGGCAGTTGATCAGTTCTATACTGCTTTTTCAATGAATCTTTCTGCAAGGTGCATCATGACCTGAACCCCTACGTCACTTCCAGTACAGCCGAGTTACGAGGCTCCACGTGCTGTTTGGCTCTTGAAAGCGCGAGAGGGCTGTAACTTACCCGTAACAACCGTAATGCCCCTTTTTGATACTGTCGGGTATCCTGACACCAGTGCTTGGCAGCTAGTCGGTTTTGGGCCTAGCAGCTTCGTCGTTGCGCAGGAGCAACTTTGGCACAGTTGAAGGCATCGTGTTCAACGGCCCTAGTCAAGGCCCAAGCTGACGACAGAGGAATGAACAGCTTGCAGTCCTCGGGGAATACGCTATTGTTCAAATAATAGACGACTTGCTTAGGCCTTTTTCCGCAACCGAGCACACTCGCGAGCTTTGCCGGAAAAGAACTCCCCGTGCTTGCGCCCCTCCTGGGGTCCTTGCGACCACCATGACTTCCCGTATGGCGCATCCTCCCACCTGTCCTTTGTCAGAAGGCAGGGCTAACTCCTTGCTGCAACAACTTTAGTCAAACAATTTATTCGCAATGTGCGAGCAGCAAAGACGATTGCAGACGAGCGCGCGGTTGTACAAAAGGAGAGTGCTGCAATCCGCGCCAGTTTTAGGGAGGAGAGTCACGACTCAAATGTCAGGTATGTTTTGGGAGATCGTCACCTCAGTTACACTTGGTATCTGATTCAGCTAACCGCTGTCTTAGGCGGAACAATGTGGCCAAACTTCTCTATCTGTTCACATTGGGCGAACGCACACATTTCGGGCAGATCGAATGCCTCAAGCTTCTTGCCTCCCCTCGATTCGCTGACAAAAGATTGGGCTATCTCGGGACAATGCTGCTACTTGACGAGAACCAGGAAGTCTTGACACTGGTGACCAATTCATTGAAAAAGTATGTTTAGCTTGGCGGTATCCTGTGCTTTACAATCACGGAACTTACCAGCTTCCCCCCTCTACCAGTGACCTGAACCATTCCAATCAGTATGTGGTTGGACTCGCACTCTGCACCCTCGGTAATATAGCCTCCGTCGAGATGGCAAGGGATCTATTCACCGAAGTCGAATCTCTCATATCAACAGCCAATCCTTATATTCGCCGCAAAGCAGCTTTGTGTGCAATGCGTATCTGCCGGAAAGTCCCTGAATTTAGAGAATACTTCATAGACAAGGCCAAAGCGCTTCTCTCCGACCGTAACCACGGTGTGCTATTATGTGGGCTCACTTTTGCCACGGAATTGTGTGAACAGGACGAAGCAGAAGGAGGCAATGAAATCATCGATCAGTTCCGTCCGCTTACTGCAGGTCTCGTGAAGACGTTAAAGGGGTTGACAGCTTCGGGGTATGCTCCTGAGCATGATGTCTCTGGAATTACTGATCCATTCTTGCAGGTCAAGATTCTTCGATTCCTGAGAGTTCTAGGGAGGGGTGACGTTGCTACGAGCGAGCTGATGAATGACATACTTGCGCAAGTTGCTACGAACACTGAGTCCAGCAAGAATGTTGGCAATGCAATCCTGTATGAGGCCGTCCTGACAATCCTCGACATAGAGGCCGACTCTGGCCTTCGTGTCCTAGGTGTCAATATCCTTGGCAAGTTCTTAGCCAACAAAGACAACAACATTCGATATGTGGCACTCAACACGCTGCTCAAGGTCGTTGCTGTCGAACCCAATGCTGTCCAGAGACATCGGAATACTATACTCGAATGTCTGCGGGACGCTGATATTAGTATCCGTAGACGAGCCCTGGATCTCAGCTTCACCCTCATCAATGAAGGCAACGTCCGCGTCCTTGTTCGAGAGCTCCTAGCTTTTCTTGAGGTTGCAGACAATGAGTTTAAGCCTGTCATGACAACCCAGATCGGCATCGCTGCGGACAGATTCGCTCCTAACAAAAGATGGCATGTTGATACCATGCTTCGTGTCTTGAAACTTGCGGGAAATTATGTGAAGGAGCAAATTTTGTCCTCATTTGTTCGGCTTATCGCAACCACGCCCGAACTCCAGACATATTCGGTCCAAAAACTTTATGCCGCCTTGAAAGAAGATATCACGCAGGAAGCATTAACCCTCGCTGCTACATGGGTTATTGGCGAATATGGTGATGCTCTGCTCCGTGGTGGCCAGTACGAAGAGGAAGAGCTGGTGAAGGAGGTCAAGGAAAGCGACATTGTTGATTTGTTCACGAGCATCCTCAACAGCACGTATGCCACACAAACCGTGACAGAGTACATCACAACGTCTGCCATGAAATTATCAACCAGAATGTCAGACCCCGCCCAAATCGAGCGAATCCGACGGTTCCTGAGTAGCAGGACTGCCGATCTCAGCGTTGAAATCCAGCAGAGAGCTGTCGAGTATAGTAACCTGTTTGGCTATGATCAGATCAGGCGTGGTGTGCTCGAAAAGATGCCTCCACCTGAGATACGCGAAGAGCAAAGGGTTTTGGGTGAGGCTACGACGAAGCGGCAGAGTAGAGTTTTAAAGGACAAATCGAAGAAGCCCCCCAAACCTACAGAACAAGATATGTTACTTGATCTCATGGGTGGTTCCGACGTTACTCCATCTGATACGAACAAATCTCTCAATGGATCACAGAATACGGCAGATCTGCTCGCAGATATTCTTGGTGGTGGGCCAAGTGCCCCTGCTCAAAGCCAACCCCAACAGCCCACCTCTAAAAAGTCCAATGTTGACAGCATCATGGATCTCTTTGGCTCGAGTGGCACCCCTCAACCTCCAAAGCAAGCGCCAACACCTACATCCTCGGCGCTTTTGGGCGACATTGCATCACCTCCTGCTCAAACTCCATCTCCCGCTTCTGCTCCTCCCCCACATGTGGCCTTCTCGAAAGACAATCTCACTCTTACACTGCAGGTCCAGAGAACAGCCGGAGGGATGGCGCAGGTCCTTGCTCGTTTTCGAAACAACTCGACTTTCGACCGTTTCACTGGTGTTGGGCTGCAAGCTGCTGTTCCCAAGTCTCAGAAGCTCCAACTAAACGCTATCAACAAGTCAGAGCTAGATAGCGGTGAGGAGGGTGTTCAGGGCATGAGGATAGCTGCGGTGAATGGCGTAAGTGAAGCCTCAAACTATTCTCTTAGCTTTTGCATACCACTAACGTAAAAATTGTATAGACACTTCCATCCAAAATCCGCTTACGCCTGAGGATCAATTACTCTAAGAACGGAGCAGGCCCTGTCACCGAGCAGGTGGATTGGACAGAGCCATAAACCTGTTGAGTGATGATTCTCTGATGACATCTTTGTGTTGAAACTCCTTTTCTCTTTCTCTGTTCAACCGGGGCCTCGTGCATGTTTTGGCTAGGTTGTGGGTTTGAGCGAGCATCAATGGATAATATCTTCAGTTGCAAATAAATAACTTTGCAATCATATATACCTTCACCACCGCGAGATATGGCTTTAGGCGATGCTACTGATCGAGATGGCAGGTTGCCGATTGTCGCATATCCTCAAGGAACCTTGATAACCATGGTCCTCACCGAATTGGACCATACCATCTGGCGATATTCTCGCCATGATGTCACTTACAGTTACCATATCGTCGGCCTATTTTTCTGAACTTCAAATTTCTACTCGCGCCTGCCTTGGACAGGTCGACGAGGATGAAAAATCTGAGTTGCAGGAACGATAGTGGCCTGAAAAGCACATTCCACGGTTACGTCTTCCATTCTGATACACTTTACCCGGCTCAATGTCCCGAGATTTGACTCCCATGCATTCCTTCGAGTCTTCTACGTTTTACACGACCGTTATTTCCGGTACATCACCTAATTTTTGTATCTGTTATCCGTATTTCTACCATTTTTGTTTGACTCTCATGGGCCCCCAAAGGGCTCGTCCACTTCTTCATCTCAGCTTGTTCACCCGCTTAACAAGCCTTATTTCTCTCACATTTTCCATCAACGCAAAAGGAAAACACGTACCACCTCGGACTTTTGTCCATGATATTCATCTCTGTCCCAGTTATTCCATCTTCGTCCTAATTGCCCCGGTTTCATTCTTAGCAACGTTTCTCATGTTTTTCAGACCCAAGGAAATATGGCTCCGTACACCGTGACATCGAAGGACTACCGCAGAATGGCCACTGATTACCCCCACCTCTCACGCGCAGAGATTAAGGAAGTGGTAGACGCCGCTCTAATTCTGATGAGCTTACGAGACAGCAAGGAAGATGTCGTCGCCGACGGTTCAATAACGCCGTCTGATTGTGACACGCTCGTCGCTGACGATTACGGTAACGACGTTGACCAACCGCAGGGCGGAAATGAAGCGCCTCTCGACTCCTCATCGACAACCTATACGACGAGCCCTTCTTCCTCTTCGTCTGGAACAATTGTATTGACATCAGATAGAGACCAGCTCCAATCTAATGGAAGCTCAGCGGAGCCCGTGGGATTGCCATCGACATCCCGACCAGGACAAAGGCGCAGTGCAGCAAAGCAAAGTTCAGCTGCCAGTAAGGGGATGACGCGTGGCAATCGTTGAGCGATATAGGTCACGGATGAAAACGGACGTCGGCTGAGAACTGCTGGACAAAAGCGCCCTGGGTGGCATCAAGGGCTAGAGTGGTTGCTTGAGTAGGCTAGGTAGGTTACGGCCACCAACTGTATTGTACCTGAAGCTAACTCTTCTGGAGCTTCATTTATGCCTCACAAATACACACTAACACTTTTCGAAGGGGCAGAGAGATACAGATTCCATGATCTTTCGTAGCGATTTCATATGAAAGCATTGAACAATTCGTTGTTTGTATATAATTTGATGCGATGGCCCCATCGTTAGTTCACAAAGGCCTCTCCTGCTTTATCGCGCAAGTCGGCTTGGTCTCTCGACTACTACAATGGAGGAAGCATAAGCAAGGACTGACTATGCATGAAAAGTGAAACCCCGTGGTGAACGAATCTGGTTGAGACCCGAAACCGAGTGAGAAAAGTGTACATAAAGCCAAGCAATGGCTGCTGCTTTTCGAAAACATGACTCTCATTTAAGGGCACTTGACAACTGTGGCGGAATCTTGCTTTGTCTGACAGTCTTCGCGGTCCTGACAGCTAACTTGTTGAAACTTGCAATATTCTTGGAGATATGTGGACTTCAAAGATGTGTCGTTTTTCCAGAAGTACTACTGGACGCGTCACGCAAGGTGGTACGCTGTGGTACTGCACACGATCAACTTCTTCGCTGTGAGTCGAAACTATTGGCAACCAAAGTGCAGAGAACTACCTACCCTATGGTAGCCACTGGCAAGCCTCATTTCTACGCCCTTTCCTGCTGGACTTGGTGGTTACCTTTTGCTGGTTTCCACCTGTGTGTTCATGTGTTGGCTGTGAAGACACTGTACTGATGTCATTCTCGGCATAGTGACATCAGCGTGCAGCATGTTCGCCACGGTTGCAGCATTGTGGGGATATATTATCCATCAAGAAGAATACTTCATTGATATCCATTCAGTGAGCTCAAGACACGAAGTCGCTTTCAGTTCCAATTCATCGATCTGAGACCTACGGACTGCGTTTCCACCGAAGTCGCCCGGGCTCTAGTTACATACCGTTATATTGTGCACGTCACAATGGATTCTTCAGACCCTCACAGAGGCGGCAGCCTTGCGGAGATGGCCGAACACGGAACGACTATGCCCAATGATGCCGGGCGACAGAACATCATCCCGTCCGTCCCACGCCCAGATGAATGTGCAGAAGACCCGCAATTCGACAATGAAGGAATCGGGGAACCGAACTTGTACTCCGCAGCCGATAACGCACGCGACATGCCTCGGAGCACGAAAGACATGGATATCACGGGCGAAGTTATAACGGGGACAGGAGATGTACTACCGCCCGAGATCGAGTCGAAGAGATTGAACTTTGGTGTCACAGACCCAGGCGCCAGGGGCCATTTGAGGGAGTTCAAGCACCACAAGCATCGATCGGCGTTTGAGAGATTCGCGGCAGAGGACATGGATGAGAATGCGCAGAGGGCGAATAGAGAGCACGAGTTTCGCAATGCACCGTCGTGAGAGAGAGCGATGCTGGGATAGGCCTACCTGAGCCGTTACAACAGCAGCTGGCGCATCAGGCTGACCTATGCTGCGGCGGCATGCTGTCTAATGTAAGAACAAAAGCATTCGAAAGATTGATATAAACAACTTGAAGCATAACCTTAAATGAGGTCAACTCATATTCTGCGTATGGTTTTGAGGTGTCAGTTAAAGTTGTCTTGAGGGACTTCGTAACCCAATGATAGATTCTTGGCGTTAAATACGATCTAAGTGCACCATAAAGCCATAAATGGTTTAATGGTACAGATTCAGTAGCACATAGCACAGTAGGCTACGGAAGAGCTCTATGACTAAATTTCAAGAGAGCTAAACCTGTGCATGTGCTCCACAAACACCTTTTTTCTTTTTGAGACTTGACGATCTTTTCATGCTCCATCAGCTTCTGTATCGAAAAAATCCTCGAATGTGCATCTCAGAGTGGAGGAGCATCAGTTGACTGACCATTTGACTGTTATGACGTCATTATCGGCTAGATGAGCCACAACATGATGCTGAAACAGTGCAGAGGGAATATGGTGCTATCTTTGCTGCGGTATATGTACCCATCAGTGTTGAAAAGCGACATCTCTACAAGGAAACCAGAGAGCTGGAACGCGTCGTACCTTGTTTTTTTCTCGACCATTCTGTCCGTCTTGGAACGGAGGGTCCCACTGCTCTGCGTCTCCAAAATTCCACACACCCGAGCCGTGCATTTCCAGGATTTGGCCCCTTGGCGACCGGGCACTCGTGACTAACAAGTCCATACTTCTCATGTTCACGGGATGTCAAATGGAGATACAGCTGGATACCCAGCGGTGAAGGAACAATGCAAGGGAGAAAGACAGAGCAAAGGATATACGTTCGACTGTCTTCTCGCCAATGGGGTCAGAGTCAGCAACATTGAATGTTTTGACCGGGAAGACGAGGTTCGCCCTACGTTTCGTACTGGTGAACTGCACACGGGATCCGCAGGGAGAAGTTGATGGCGACTTAGATTTGTAAGCGATGTGAATGCGGTTGATGGGATGCTCAAGGGGTTTCATGGCGGGCCGAATGGTAATGATACTGCCCATGTAGGCCATGGCGCGTATCATCAAGATGAAATGATGCTCGATCTGCCTGCGGCGAGCGTCAACCTAGGGGATGGCGCTCAAGACAGCGCACACTGCGTGTTTGGATCGAGCAGGACAGGTAACTGCAAGATGCAGCAACAGGACAGTTTTGAAAAATGGCTGCCGGCACCACTGCCATTCTCCGGCCGCAGCATTGTAGAGACAATTCCATGTCAAGAAACCGCAGCGGGGAAAAGGAAACCAAGATGACCACCGCCAAGGATGAAGAAGAGGATGAAGTTGTGCGACCGCTAAAATGAAACAGCCTTGACCACACGGCTTTCAGGGTCACCGATTTTTCATCTTGAATCTGATGAAACAATGAGTTTGATCATATGAGCATTGTGGTTTTTAGCAAGTATGCTGATAACCAAGGACATTAAGGACGCTTTTCAGACTGGGTCTTTGAGCTAGAATTGACGAATTCCAATGGATTTCGAGGGCCGGAAACTCATCCACCTTGGAATATACTGGGCGCGGGCATTTATGCAGTCAGGTAAACACAACAATGGAAGCTCGCAATCCTGAAGCCAGAAAAGAGGCTCGATTGAGATTAGGAATATCCTCAGGCGAACAATAAGAGATCTTGGACTTCGGTTTGTATGCGAGCGAAGTAACACAACTGTATCAAACACCGCAGGGACCAGGAAATCTAGTTCTTTTGATTTCCAGAACATTTCCAGAAGCATCGAGGAACAATGATGGAAAACCCAATAGTTCTGAGCTGGGCCCTGCATAGTCAGCTCTCAGGCCAGAAAGCTCACTCTCAAAGCTCTAGATGAGTCGCGGGAGTCACTGAGAGATTGAACACAGCATCAATCTTTCTCGGTACCGAATATCCAATTATCGAGCGATTCCTGGAGCATCGGAAAAAGCCAACAGACTTGGATTCTGCTGGCTCCGTGGAACTATTGGATCACCATTCTGGTCAAAATCTCTTATACATACGTACACCTTTCTGTGACCCTTTTTTCCCTTTTTTTTTTTTTTTTTTTTTTTTTTTTTTTTTTTTTTTTTTTTTTTTTTTTTTTTTT